>KE546983.1:754243-789623 GCA_000442125.1 Opeltia flavorubescens
CTATTTTTTTATTTATTACTTTACCCGTTATTTTACTCGTTATTTTACCTATTTTTTTACCTATTATTTTATCCGCTATTTTACCTATTATTTTATCTGTTATTCTATTATTATATTTCGCTTTAGATTTAGAAGATTTTAACCGATTTTTTTTGTTTTTTTTATTTTTTTTTAATATTTCGACTCTATTAAAACGATTTTTATAAAAAAAAAACTATTAAATTAGTATTACGGCTATAGACTAGTATTAAAATTATTATATATTTAAAAATTTTAATAAAAAAAATCTCGAGAGAATTAAAAAAATATAAAATTTTATTTTAAATTTTATTTTTAATCGTTTTAATTAAAAGGATTAAAAATTAAAAGTACTATATAATCGAAATAATAATATAATACTATTTATTAAATATCGAAAAATTATATTTTTAAAATTTTATTAATATTTATCGCGATTTTATATAAATTCTATATATTTTAATAAAAAGCTACTATTTTAATTAAAAGCTAATATTTTAATAAAAAGCTATTATTTTAATAAAAAACTACTACTTTAATAAAAAGCTATTATTTTAGTAAAAAGCTACTATTTTAGCGAAAAGCTAATATTTTAATAAAAAATTATTACTTTAATAAAAAGTTATTATTTTAATAAAAAGCTACTATTTTAATAAAATACTACTAGTTAATATTTAAATATCGAAAAAACTGATTTTAATATAGATTATATTATTATTTTAAATTAATATTTTTTTAAATAAATATTTAAAAATTATAGCCTATAAATTTAATTTTATATTTTTAATAATTATAAAAAATATATTTACTGGAAAAACTATAATATTTTATATAGTATAAAAATACTAAAAATAAAATAATAAAAGATATTATATTTATAATAGAATAGAATTATTAATATTTATTATAATAAATACTTTCTTTAATTTTATTATAAATATTATTATATTAAAAACGCTATAAATATTTTAATAAATAAATATATTTTTTATTATAAATAAAAGTGTAGAAATAAACTTATATTATTTAAAACGTTAATATATATTTTTTATTTTTTAATACTTTTACCGATATATTAAAAATTAAAATTAGTTATTAAACTATTTATTAGAGTTATATTTTTATTTTAATTTTTATAATAATTAAAAAGTTTAACTTTTATAATTTTACTATAAAAATTAAGCTTTTTAGTTTTAAAATTTAAAAATTTTTTTTAACCGATTTTAATTAAATAATAATAATTGTAAATAATATAATTTAATTTAAAGTTAAATATAGAATTTAAAGAAAATTTCGAATTTTTTTTTTTATAACCGCGAGATTTTTATCCTATTTATTATATCTATTTAATCTCGAATAAAAAAATTTTTAATTAAAAAAGTTTATAGAATTTTTTTATATAAAATATTTTATTATTTTTTATTATTATTTTTATTTACTAGTAAACGTTACTAGTTTTTAATTTAATTTTTTCTTATTATCGATTTTTAATATTCGAATTATTAATAGTTCGTATAAAATATTAATAATATATTAACTAATTATAATTAATTTTTAAAATTAAACGCGGATTTATTATTAAATTTTTATATTTTTAAAATTTTTTAAATCTCGAACTATTAATTAAATTCGATCTTTAAAATTAAATATAAAAATTATTTTTTTTTTTATTTTATATCCTTAGTATTATTTTTTTAAAATAGAATTTTTATATTCTTTTATTTTATATATTTATATCTTTCTTTTTATTTTTTTATTTTATTTTATTCCCTTTCTTTAAAAATATTTTAATAGATAAATAAAAAAGGTTTTTTATTATTTTTAATAATAAAGAGAAATATATATAATAATTTTTATAATAATAGACTAATTAAACGAATTTTATAGTTTATTAAATAAAAACATCGATTATATAATCCGAATCTATTATTTAAAATTTATCTATAATAATTATAACTATAGGCCTACCTTTTAATATAGTTATTATATAGACTATTCCTTTTTTTATAATTATTCCTTCTACTTTTAAAAAAAAAAACTAAAATTTAATTAGTATATATTTTTTTATTTATTTATAGAGCCCGAATTCGTTTATAAATAAATTCGAATATTAATCGATTTATTTATAATTTAGATTTTACTTATTAATAACCGATATAGAATTATTATATAGAATCTAGTATATTTTTTTTTCAAGATTATTTTTTTCTATAAATATATCTAGCTAAAATTTATTTAAATCTTTTACTAAAGTTTAAAATCGATTTAATTATAATTTATATTTTTTATTTTCGAAAAATAATTAATTATTATTATTTACTTTAAACGCTCGCTATAAAATTAAATATAAACTATTACTACCCGTTATTTACTTTATTATTAAATTTAATATAAAGTTTTATATAATATTAAAAAAGGATAAAACTAAATTGAAATTATTTTTACCTATTATCTACTCTATTATCGAATTCGAGAAAGAGTTTTATATAATTTTAGAAGTAAATAAAATTAAATTTCGACTATTTTTATTTATAGCCTATTTAATTATTGAATTCGAAGAAAAATTTAATATAATATTAGAAGTAGATTTATCTAAAAACTATTATATTTTATATTTTTAAATTAATTCGATAAAATTTCGAATATTTATTATAAATCCTTCTTTTCTATTTCTATTTATAGCTATTAATTTCTTTAAATTTCGAGTATCTACGCGTTTTACTATCTATTATTTATTAGTATATAAAGTTTAAAATATAACCGTTTTCTTTATATAGCTTTTTTAACTACTAGTAATTATATAAAATTATATTTCTCTAGTCTATTATATAGCTACTATTAGAAATAGTAAGCCTAGTATATTTAGCGGGAATAATTCGAGTAATAAATTAAAAAATAAATAAATTTTATAGTTTTTCGAACGAATTCTATTAATAAATTTATTATTTTTATATCGCTAGTATAAATTATTTTAAACTAACTCTTTTTATATTTTAAAAAATAGTTCCGATAATAATTATAACTCTAATAAAAATTCTAATAATAATTCTATTAAAAGTTCCGATAATAATTTTAATAAAAATTCCGATAATAATTTTAATAAAAATTCCGATAATAATTTTAATAAAAATTCCAATAATAATTCTAATAAAAATTCCGATAATAATTCTAATAAAAATTCTAATAATAATCCTAATAAAAATTCCGATAATTATTTTAACGAAAGTTCCGATAATATAATAAATATAAATATCGAACTTTTTTTTACTACCGATTACTATAATATAAGCTCTAATATTTAAATTTTTTTTTTAATATAATTTCTATTATATTATACTTTTAAACGTCCTCGATACTAGATTAATATAATTTTAAATACCGCGGTTTAATATATATACTTATATAATAAATAAAACTCTATCGAAATTTTAAATAGTAATTAATAATAATAAAAGTTCTATTATCCAGTTATTTATAATAGCGCGATATATTAATTAATTATAATATAGAATACTATAAATCTATTTTCTAGAAATTAAAAAAAAAATTTAATTATATTATTACTTTTATACTCTACGAAAATATTCGAACGGGATATTATAAAATAAAACTTTTTTAATAATAAATAAAAAGCTTTTTTTACTAATTAATTATAATTTTATAAACTCGACTTCTAAATTTCGAAATATAGATATTTAAAATAAATATTTATATTAAATATTTAAATTTAACGGGAATAAAATATTAATAATTTTATCGTATATATTAAAAGTTTAACTATTTATAAAACGGCCTTTAAATTTATATACTACTTATTATATAATTAATATATTATAAAAAATTAAAAAGTAATTATTAGTAAAATCGAATTTAACCGCTATAAATATATCCGGTTTAATTATAATATTAGTAGCGGCGGTTAGGGTTATAGTATATATATATTATTCCCCGTAATATATATACTATAGTATATTTAGAAAAAGAATAGAAAAAAAAAAAAAAAAGGAGAACAAAAAAAAAAAAAAAAAAAAAAAAAAAAAAAAAAAAAAAAATAATTTTTTTATTTTATATAATAAATAAATAATTTAAATTAACGAAATTATTATTCTAATTTTAAAAGCTATTTATAATATTAAAATTTTTAGCCGGTATACTATAATATAGAATAATATATTTACTAAAGCGTATATTTATAATAAATACCGGTAAATAAAAAAATAATTTATTAATTTAATTTATTTTATTTTAATTTTCCGCTTTAAAGTATTTTAATATAAAGTATATATACTAGTTAACCGATAATTAGAATTTTAATAATTTATTTTAATATTATATATTTATAATTTTAAATTATTTATTACTATTAATTTAATAAATTTTAATTAAATATAAATATATTATTTTATATATTTAAATTTATTTTTTAATATTTTTTTTAAAATTATATTTCTCGAAGAAATTTATTTTAATTTTAATTTTAACAATTCTTTTATTTATAGCGGGGTTATATTATTATTTAAAAAATTCTATTTATAAAAATAGACTAAAACTTTTAATAATTTTTAAAATATAATATAATATTATAAAATCGATTTTTATTTATAAATATTAACCCGCGATATAGTTTTAATATTAATAAAGTTAGTAAAAAATAATTAATTTTATTATTTATAAAAAATCGCGTATTTTAAAATATATAATATTATTTTTAATTTATTCTATTTTTTTATTAAAAATATTTTTTTTTTATTAATTTTTTATTCGAAGTTTTTAACTTTATTTAAATCGAGATTAACTAATAAAATACTATTAATAAATAAAAAGGTAATATTTATCGAGACTTATATAATTTCGATACTTTTATATAAATTATATAAATTAAAATTTATATTATTAAATAGTTTTTTATAATAAAAACCAGATTTAATAAAACTTTTTATAATATAATAAAATAAACCGAGCCTTTTAAATATTTAAATAAACTTATATTTAATAAAATAGCGAAATTTTTTAAAATTTATTAAAAATTTTAAATTATTTTCGCCGCGTTTAAAGCTTTAAATTTTTTATTTTAAAATATTAAATATTAATAATCTTTAATAATTTTTAAAAAAACCGATACTAATTTTTTTACTATAACCGCTGCTATTAGCTACTAACCTTTTTAGCGTTTAAATATCTAGAATATTCTCGAGTTTATCTATATTTAAATTAATTAATAGTTTTTTTTTTAAAAACTTTTACCGCCGAGTTTAAATTAGCTCGCGGGTAAAAAATTATATCTCCCGCTATATAGAAATACTTTAGCGCTACTATTTAGATTTTTACCCGTACTTTATATATAATATATAAAAGCTAAATTTTATAGAAATTCGAAGCTTTATAAAAAAAAAATTAGCGATAAATAATTAAAATAAAATATATAAAATCGTTTATATAACGAAATTCCGTTTATTTTAATATTTAAAAAATTAAATAATATAGTTTTAACTATTAGCAAATTTTATATAATTTTAATTTAATATTATTACTTTAGATTTTCTATTAAAAATATTTTTTTATTTTTAAAATCGAAATAATTTTAGATTTAAATATAATTAATACGTTTTAATAATATTTTTAAATATAATAGAATATCGCCGGTATTATTTTATAATAGAATAATAAATTTATTAAATTATAAAAGATAGCTTTATAAATATAAATAGCGTAGAGTAAATTTATAATATATTCGGAAACTTATTAAAATTTATAAAATTTTATTATTAAACTAATTATTTAAATATATATAAAACGGATATAAAATATTTTTAAATATCGCGTTAAAAAAAATTTCCCTTTAAATAAAATAAAAAATATTAGAAAAATATTTTATAATATACTATTTTAAAATTAAAGCGATAATTTTAAAAATTTATTATTTTATTTTATATTTAAAGTTATTAGATTTAAATTTTAAATTATTTATTTTTATAAATTAAAAAATTTAAATAATAAAAGTTTTAGAATTTTTAAAATTTAATCGGCTTTTTTATTATAAATAAATTATATATAAAAATTATTCGACTTCGAAAATTATATTATAAATAATTTATATAGATTTATATAGGAATAAAAGTAGTATTATTTATATATATAATTTATATTCGCTATTATTTAAAATAAACTAATTTTAAAATATATATAAAAATAGTTCAAGTATTTAATTTAATTAGCTAATTATTATTTTTTAATTTTTTTTTACTATAATAATAATCGAATTTATAATAAATATAAAACTTTAATTTTTATTAAACTAGTAATAAAAACTAAAACTAAAAGTAATTAGCTCTAGTTATATTATATTAGCTAGATTATTTTTATAATTTTAGCGGAATTATTTTAATTTTTTAAATATAGATTAAAAAATTATAAATTCTATTTATATTTTTTTAAATCCGTTTTTTATTTAAACGATTACTATTCTTTTAAAAAATAATATAAAAAATTTAATAAAAATACCGAAAAAATATTATAAATCGCCGCGATAAAAGTATTCGATATTTATAATATACTCGCTAAAAAAATCGAAAAAAAATATACTTTTAAAATTGTTATAATTATAATCTCTATATATAAACGAATAAAAAAAATAATTAAATATATATATTCGATTAAATAACCTATAAAATTAAATAAAATACAAGAATTTATAATTTTATATAATATCTATAAAAATAGAAATAATAAAAAAAGCGATATTAATAATAAAAAAATATTAAAATTATTTTTTAAATTCGAAAATTAAGCGTTATAAAATTAAAAAAATCGAATAATATATAAAAAATTTATATAAACGGCTATATTTATCTATAAACAACTTTAAATATTCGATAAATATATAATAATTATATTTTATTTATTTGTAAATAATTTTAAATTTTCGATAATTATTAAATAACTATACCGAATTTATTTATAAATAAATTCGGTATTTTATTAAATTTATTTAATAGTTAAAATATTAATTTTTATTATTATATAATAAAATATTTAATAATATTTGTTTTAATATTAATTTATTTAAATTAATAAAATTATAATAGTAATTTTAACTTTAATAATTTATTAATAGTTATATCGAAAAATTTATTAAAAAATAGAAATTTAATTTTTTATATAATATTATTATATTACCGCTATATTAAAAAATAATAATAATCGCAAATAACGTAACTTAACTTAAGGTTAGATATAGGATTTAGAGAAAATTTCGAATTTTTTTTTCTACGACCGCGGGATTCTTATTCTATTTACTATACCTATTTAATCTTAGATAAAAAAACTTTTAACTAGAAAAGTCTATAAAACCCTTTTATATAAAATATTCTGTTATTTCTTTATTATTATTTTTATTTACTAGTAAATATTACTAGTTTTTAATCTAATTTTTTTTTATTATTAACTTTTAATATTCGGATTATTAATAGTTCGTATAAAATATTAATAATATATCGATTAATTATAACCGATTTTTAAAATTAAGCGCGGATTTATTATTAAATTTTTATATCTTTAAAATTTTTTAAATCTCGAATTATTAATTAAGTTCGATCTTTAAAATTAAATATAAAAATTATCCTTTTTTTATTTTATATTCCTAGTATTATTTTTCTAAAATAGAACCTTTATATTCTTTCGTCCTATATATTCGTATCCCCTTTCTCGCCTTTTTATTCTATTTTATTTTTTTCCTTTAAAAACGCTCTAATAGGTAAATAAAAAAGGTCCTCTATTATCTTTAATAATAAAGAGAAATATATATAGTAATTTTTATAGTAACGGGCTAATTAAACGAATTTTACAGCTTGCTAAATAGAAATACTAACTATATAATCCGAATTTATCGCTCGAAATTTATCTATAGTAATTATAGCTATAAGCCTATCTTTTAATACAACTATCGTATAGACTATTCTCCCTTTTATAATTATCCCTCCTACCCTTAAAAGGGAGAACTAAAATTTAGTTAGTATATATTCTTTTATTTATTTATAAGGCCCGAACTTATTTATAAATAAATTCGGGCACTAATTAATCTATTTATAATTTAGATTTTACTCGCTAATAACCGATATAAGGTTATTATATAAAATCTAGCGTACTCTCTTTCTAAAACTATCTTCCTTTATAGATATACCTAGCCGGGGTCTACTTAAATTTTTTACTAGAACCTAGAATCGATTTAATTATAATTTATATCTTTTATTTTTAAGAAATAATTAACTATTATTATTTACTCTAAACGCTCGCTATAAAGCTAAATATAAACTATTACTACCTACTATTTACCCTACTATTAAGTTCGATATAAAGTTTTATATAATATTAAAAAGGAATAAAGCCGAGTTAAAATTATTTTTATTTATTATCTATTCTATTATTAAATTCGAGGAAGGGTTTTATATAATTTTAAAAGTAGATAAAGTTAAGTTTTAACTATTTTCGTTTATAGCCTATTTAATTATTAAATTTAAAAAAAGGTCTAATACGATACTAGAAATAGATTTATTTAAAAACTATTATATTCTATACCTTTAAACTAACCTAATAAGGTTTTAAGTATCTATTATAAGTTCCTCTTTTTTATTTTTATTTATAACTACTAACTCTTTTAAGTTTTAAATATCCACGCGTTTTATTATCTACTATCTACTAATATATAAAATTTAAAGTATAACTGTTTTTTTTATATAGTCTTTTTAACTACTAGCAGCCGTATAGAATTATATTCCTCTAGCCTACTATATAGCTACTACTAGGAATAGCGAGCCTAGTATATCTAGCGGGGATAATTCGAGTAATAAATTAGAGGATAAATAGATCTCGCGGTCTTTCGAGTAAATTTTATTAATAGGTTTATCGCCTTTATATCGCTAGTATAGATTATTTTAAATTAACCTTCTTTATATTTTAGAGGGTAGCTCTAATAGTAATTATAACCCTAATAAAAATTCTAATAATAATTCTATCGAAGGTTCCGATAATAACCTTAATAAAGGTTCTAATAATAATCTTAATAAAGATTTTAATAATAATTCTAATAAAAATTCCGATAACGACCTTAATAAAAGTTCCGATAATAATTCTAACGAAAGTTCTAATAACGATTTTAATAAAAGTTCCGATAACGATTTTAACGAAAATTCCGATAATATAATAAATATAAATACTGAACCTTTTTCCACTACCGATTACTATAATATAAACTTTAATATTTAAATTCCTTCTCTAATACTACCTCTATTATATTATACTTTTAGATATCTCTAATATTAAACTAATATAGCCTTAAATACTACGGCTCGATATATATATTTATATAGTAAATAAAACCTTATTAAAGTTTTAAATAGTAATTAATAGCGGTAAAAGTCCTATTATCCAGTCGCTTATAATAGCGCGATATACTAATTAGTTATAATATAAAATACTATAAATCTATTCTTTAAAGATTAGGAGGGAAACCTAATTATATTATTATTTTTATATTCTATAGAAATACTCAAGCGGGATACTATAAAGCGAAACTTTTTTAATAATAAATAGAAAGCTTTTTTTACTAGCTAGTTATAATTTTATAAATTTAATTTTTAAGCTTCGGAACGTAGATACTTAAAACGGATATTTATATTAGGTATTTAGATTTAATAGAAATAGGATATTAATAGTTTTATCGCGTATATTAAAAGTTTAACTATCTATAAAACGGCCTTTAAATTTATATACTACTCGCTATATAATTAATATATTACAGAAAATTAAAGAATAATTATTAGTAAAATCGAATCTAACCGCTATAAATATATCCGGTTTAATTATAATATTAATAGCGGCGGTTAAGGTTATAATATATATATATTATTCCCCGTAATACGTATACCGCAGTATATTTAAAAAAAAAATAGAAAAAAAAAAAAAAAAAAAAACTAGGGGAAAAAGGAAAAGGGAAAAAAAAAAAAAAAAAAAATAATTTTTTCGTTTTATATAATAAATAAATAATTTAAATTAATAAAATTATTATTCCGGCTTTAAAGGCTATTTATAGTATTAAAATTCTTAGCCGGTATATTATAATATAGAATAATATACTTATTAAGGCGTACGTTTATAATAAATATTAATAAACGAAAAAGTAACTTATTAATCTAACCTACTCTATTCTAGCCTCCCGCCTTAAAATATTTTAATATAAAATATATATACTAGCTAATCGGCGACTAGAGTTTCGATAATCTATTTTAATACTATATATTTATAATTTTAAATCGTCCGTCGCTATTAATTTAATAGATTTTAATTAAATATAGATAAACTACTTTATATATTTAAATTTATTTTTCGATACCTCCTTTAAAATTATATCTTTTAAAGAAACCTATCTCGATTTCGATTTTAACGACTCTCCTATTTATAATAAAGTTATATTATTATTTAAAGAATCTTATCTATAAAAATAAGTTAAAGCCTTTAATAACCCCCGGAATATAGTATAATACTATAAAATCGATTTCTATTTATAGATACTAACCTATAATACAGCTTCGATATTAGTAAAACTAGCGGAAAATAATTAACTCCGTTATCTATAAAAAATCGTGTATTTTAAAATATATAATATTATTTTTAATCTATTCTACTTTTTTATTAAAAATATCTTCTCTTTTATTAATTCCCTATTCAAAGCCTTTAATTTTACCTAGATCGAGATCGACCAATAGGATACTATTAATAAACGAAAAGGTAATATCTATTAAAATCTATACGATCTCGATACTTCTATATAGATTATATAAACTAAAGCTTATATTATTAAATAGTTTCTCGCGATAAAAACTAGATTTAATAAAATCTTTTATAATATAGTAAAATAAACCGAGCCCTTTAAATATTTAAATAAATCTATATTTAATAAAGTAGCGAAATCCTTTAAAATTTATTAAAAGTTCCGAATTATTTTTACCGCGTTTAAAATTCTAGACTTTTCGCTTTAGAATATTAAATATTAGCGACCCTTAATAATTTTTAAAAAAACCGGTACTAATCCCTCTACTATAGCCGCCGTTACTAACTACTAACTTTTTTAGCGCTTAAATATCCAGGATATCCTCGAGTTTATTTATACCTAAATTAATCGATAGTTCTTTCTTTTAAAAGCCCTCGCCGCCGAGTTTAAACTAGCCCGTAAGTAAAAGGTTATATCTCCCGCTATATAGGAATACCTTAGCGCTATTATTTAGGTTTTTATCTGTATTTTATATATAATATATAAAGGTTAAATCCTATAAAAGTTCGAAGCCTTATAAAAGAAAAGCTAGTAATAAATAGTTAAAATAAAATACGCGGGGTCGTTTATATAACGAGATTCCGCTCGTTTTAATATTTAAAAGATTAAACAGTATAACTTTAACTACTAATAGATTCTACGCGATTTTAGCTTAATATTATTACTTTAGATTTTTTACTAGAAATATCTTCCTATTTTTAAAGCCGAAATAATCCCGGATTTAAATATAATTAACACGTTTTAATAATACTTCTAAGTATAATAGAATATTACCGGTATTATTTTATAGTAGGATAATAAGCTCGTTAAATTACAAGAGATAGCCCTATAAATATAAGTAGTATAAAATAGATTTATAGTACGTTTAAAGGCTCGTTAAAACCTATAAAACTCTACCGCTAAACTAGTTATCTAAATATATATAAAATAGGTATAGGATATTTTTAAATATTATATTAGAAAAGATTTCCCTTTAAATAAAGTAAAGAATATTAAAGAGATATTTTATAATATACTATTTTAGAATTAAAACGACGGTTTTAAAAGCTTATTATTCTATTTTATATTTAAAATTATTAGGTTCAAATTCTAAATTACCTACCTTTATAAATTAAAAGGTTTAAATAATAAAAGCTTTAAAATCTCTAAAGTTTAGTCGGCCTCTCTACTATAGATAGATTATATATAAGAACTATTCGGCTTCAAAGATTACGTCGCGGGTAATCTATATAGACCCGCGTAAAAATAAGAGTAGTATTATCTATATATATAACTCGTATTCGCTATTATCCGAGACGAGCTAACCTTAAAATATATATAAAAGTAGTTTAAATACTTAATCCAATTAATTAGTTATTGTTTTTTAATCCTTTTCTATTATAATAATAACCGAATTTATAATAAGTATAAAGTTCTAATTCCTATTAGGCTAGTAGTAAAGGCTAAAGCCAGGGGTAATTAGCCCCAGCTACGCTATATTAGCTAGATCGTTTCTATAGTTCTAGCGGAATCGTTTTAACTTTTTAAATATAAATTAAAGGGCTATAAATCCCGTTTATACTCCTTTAAATCCGTCTTCCGCTCGAGTAATCGCCGTTCTTTTAAAAAATAATATAAAAGACTTAATAAAAATATTAAAAAGACATTATAAATCGCCGCGATAAAGGTATTTAACGCTTATAATATACTTATCGAAAAAATCGAGGAAGAATATATTTTTAAAATCGTTATAACTATAATCCCTATATATAAATAAATAAAAAGGATAATTAAATATATATATTTAATCGGATAACCTATAAAATTAAATAAAGTATAAGAGTTTATAACTTTATATAATACCTATAAGGATAGGGATAATAAAAGAAGCGATATTAACTATAAAAAAACGTTAGAGTCGTCCTTTAAACTCGAGGATTAGGCGTTATAAGGTTAAAAGAGTCGGGTAATATATAAAAGGTCTATATAAACGGTTATATTTATTTATAAACGATTTTAAATACTTAATAAGTATATAGTAATTATACCCTATTTATCTATAGGCGACTTTAGACCCTCGGTAATCGTTAAATAATTATACCGAACTTACTTATAGGTAAATTCGGCGTTTCGCTAAGTCTATTTAATAGCTAGAACGCTAACTTTTATTACCGCGCGGTAAAACGTTTAGTAATATTTATTTTAATATTAATTTATTTAAACTAACGAAGTTATAATAGTAATTTTAACTTTAATAATCTATTAGTAGTTATATTAAAAAATTTATCGAGGAGTAAAAATTTAATCTCCTATATAGTACTACTATATTACCGCTATACCGAAAAATAAAGGAGCCCTATCTTTTTAAGCTATAATTTCTAGTATAAAAACCCTACCGACTCCTTTATAATTTTAATACTATATTAGCAGGTTTTAATAAAAGCGATTTTTTAAATTAAACGTTAGTTAGGTTATTTAATTAAAAACTTCTACGGTTAAAATATTCCTTATTTATCTTTTTAGGCACCCCTTATTACCGTATCTCTTTATAGCACCTAGGCCTAGCGAGGTCCTACGGCCTTCTCGCCTAGCTTAGCTTTAGAGTAATAGAACCTATTAAAGCCTAGATATTAATCTCCTCTAGACTACTATTAAGGAACCTATTTTTTATTAGATTTAAAGCGTCTAAATACCTTTATATAAACTAGTTTCGATATTATATCGACCTACCTAGATTATAGATACCGCCGAACTTATTAGTAGGCGTTTAGATACTATACTTCAATTATTTATTTTACCGAATTTACCTATAAACGAGTTAACTTTATATATTTTTTTTTTATTATTCTTATTTTATATTACTTTATTTTATCTTACCTTATTTCTTTACTAGTAAATATTTATTAGTAAAGGAAATTATATTACGCGATTCTTATCGATAATTACTAGATATATAAACTAGTATAAATATAAAACCACCTTTATAAGCTCTAGATTCCTAACTTCCTTTATATTATATTTTATACTCTTTTTCTTTTATAAATACTCGGCTTTATTTACTATTCTATATTTTTATTTTTAATTAAATCTTATAACGCGATTTAACGCTTTTAAAAGCTTTACTATATTATACTACAATTACTTATTATTTATAATAATATATTATTCTATCTAAAGTTCCGCCCTAAAGCCTAGCGTATTACTAATTAACGCTTATAATATAATAGGATAATCTATACCGATTCTAACTATTTATTATACTAATTCTATAGCTTTTATAATAACTTTAATACCTTTAACCCCTATTATACCTCTTTATTCGTTAACTAACCCTTATTTTATAATATATTATAGCCTAAAAAGTAAATTTTAGCCGAATTTAACTATAAGGGAATTAACTCGCCTATAGGCGAGTTTAGCAGCTTCTTATATCTTACCTCGTTCTTTCCCCTTTTTTTTTTAATTGGCCTACTAACGAATTTAATAGAATATCCGAATTTTTAGTATTTAATTTACCTATAAATAAGTACCGTTAATTAGAGCTTTTATAATAATTAGAAAGCGTATTAAAAAATATAAGTCGAATAAAACGCTAGAACCGACTATAAAACTAGAAAAAATTATAATAAAGGCCGATCTTCGTCGCGCTATAGATAAAAAGGTCTAGATTATCCGGAAGAACCCCTTTAAAGTATTAGTTATTAATTCTGGTTAACCCGATAATATTATATAATTTATTTTTTATCTTAAAATTCTAAATATTTTTAGCGTTTATAAACTTTTATATAATTTTATTATCTAATCTATTTTTATTAAATATTTTAAAAAATATATTAAAATCTTCGGTAAAACGAGTAATTAAACCTTTATAGATATATTCCCCGTATTTAATTTTAAAAAATATATTTTCTAATTATCCGTTTTAATATTTCCGAATAATAATACTATTAATATCTATAATCGTTAAGGATAAGTAATTACCTACCGTATAATTTTAAATATCTTTAATACTTAACCCGATTTAATATAGGATTATATTAATAATAAGCCGGTTATTAAGATCTAGGGGTTTATTATAAAGGACTAGGCCTATAACTACACCCTACTACAATTCGTCTGGAAGAAAAAAAAAAATATTATTACTAGAAATTTTATTCCCTTTAATATTTACTAAACTTTAACTACCTCCGTAATATTTATAACCCCTAGTAATTAAAAGCTCGACCCGGAAACGCTATAAAATACGCTAGATATTATAGCTAAGAAAAATATACTAATAAAATTTACCGAAGCGATATAATAGCTAAAAAATAAAAAATAATTAAACCCGTAATTTAAATTAAAGATAAACTAGAAAAAAAAAATAAAATATATAAATAATCTCGCGAGCCGTTTAACTACTTTTAATTTAGATAAAATTCAATCCTATAATTTTATAAAATATAACTATAAAAATAATTTACGGGCTTTAATATTAATCTAGTAATAGGCTATTTTAATAGAAGCCTAGCGCAACTTTAAATATATAAAAATTATTTACCTCGAAGATCCCTCTTAAATCGTTTTATCTATAGCGGAAATATAGTAGAAAGGATAAAAGTAGTAGCGCGTTATTAGTAAGCTTATAAAAGTTATTATCAAGAATATTATCTAAAAAAATCTTAACGACTACTCTAAAAGAAAAAACTTCCTTAATTTACTACCTAAAAACCTATTTATCCTCTAGCTCCTATTTAATAACTCGTATAATATAATACGTACTAATATAAACGTTTATAATATAATACCCCCTTTATATCTAGAAGTCTATAAATTTCTAGGTTTAAACCCTATTATATTAATTTTTAAGTATAGCACCTAAAAGCCTTTTTATACGTAGTAAGTCTAGTATATAACCTAAAAAGCGAATACCGAATAAGCCCTTAAAAGTACTATTTTAACGGATAATATAGATTTAGGAAAAATGTTATTATCGTTATTTTATATAGTATATACGGTAGAGAGTATATAGTTAAAATAGAAAAAAAGAAGTAATAGTAAATAAATCTCTCGGCCGCGACTACCCTTTTATTCTATTCCGCTATCTAGCTAGTCTAATAATAGATAGCTACTTTACTAAATTTATTTATAGGCGAGTAGTTCTAATAATAGTCCTACTTACCTATAAACGAGTTTAGTAGAATACCAGTTCTATTTATCTATAAGCGAGTTTAGTAGAGTACTAGTCCTATTTATTTATAAACGAGTTTAGTAAAATAGTAATCGATTTTTTTATAAATACTATTAATTCGATTATTATTTTTTTTAAAAACGGAATTATATTTTTCGAAATCGCCTAATATATAGGAAAAGTAACGTTCTAATAACGCGAGCGAGAGATAGGTATTTATAAATAAGATTAATCGAAATATCTCTATAATCGACGCCTTTAATATTATCTTTAACAATAATACTAATATAGCCGATAAAGTATTTAAAAAAGAAATACCTACTATTAAAGTATCGGATTAGTTTTTATACTTCTTTAATTAGATTTTTTTTAATATAATTTAATTTTATTTTAAATCTTCTAATTTATATTTTAAAGCTGTTAAAAAAAAGATAATTTAGTTTATTATCGACCTTTAGGCGCGTAAATACTATAAGGCGGTATTATTAATTAATAAAATCGGAAATAGATAATACCGCTTAACCTTTATTATTTATAAAAATTCGGGTAGCTAGGTATAGTATAAAAAGCTCCTAGAAATCCCTACTTTAATATAATACCTCCGCTTATTTTATAATAGTTCTAATCTATAGTTAAATTTAAATTATTATAAAATTACGTTAAAAACCGATATTATAAACCTTTTTAAAGATATCCGGTAATTATTTAATATTTTATATATTTTAAAATAGGTATATTTTACTACTTATAATATCTAGGTGAACCGATTCCTAGATATAGGCCCGAATCCGGATTTTTATAAGCGGCGGCGTTTTAAACCGGATAATAAAAACGATATAGAAGAAGTAGATAAGTTAGTAGAACCAAATATAAAATATTAATTATTTTATTTAAATATTTTTAAGCGCGTATAAATAGCTAAAACTCTTTTTATTAGTATTCCGTATAGCTAATATACTAATCTACTATATAATATTTATAATAAGGTATATCGCCTTTAAAACGTCTCGATTTAGATATATAAGTCGATTAACTAACTAAATACCCGATACTACGATTTAATAACCGCTACCCCTATATTTAATAAAAGGGCCGACCTTTAAGGCCTATTATATTTTATTTACCTAGACGACGCCGAGGAAAAGAATAAGTATCTAAATCTAGAAGAATATAAATAAGCTAAAGAAGTATTATATAATAGGAAATTGTCCGCCGCGTAATTAATTAAATATTAGTATTTCTTTTATTTATAAGCTTTTTATAATATCGCGAAACCTTAATAAAGCTAGTAGTTAAAGTTCGATATTATAATAAATCTGTTTTTATTACTTCTTTATATAATATACCTATAACGAATATTTATATCTACTATTAATAACGTTAACGGGCGTACCGTTATTATCGGCGAATTTATCCTTTATAATAAATAGATAGCCTTAGAACTCGAAAAAGGGCCGTTAAAAATATTTAAATATACGCTTATTTACGCTTTTTACGTTCAAGGCCTTAATAGAGGCGTCGACGAAGAAATAAAAAAAATTAGATATAATATATCTAAATATCGCCGCTTAAATTATATAGTATTCGCTCCTTTAATAAAAGAATTTATTATAAATTTAAAAAATAGTATTACGGACGTAAATATATAATATATAATAAGTAATTATAACGCGACTAATTTCTTTTTTATAACTAGGATCGACGTTTAACACCCTATTTTTTAGATAAATATATAGTCCGTTTTTTATAAAACTCGTTTATAGTCGAATTCGGTAGAATTAAAGTCTTTAAAATTTAAAGCTAACTTTATTATAGGCTAGAGTCGATATTTATAATTATATAACGTACCTATTAATTAAGCTAAAGGCTATCGTTATTCTCGTCTACAATCTCTACTATATCTATTAGAGGAAATTTCTAATCTATTATAAATAGCTAGTTACGTAGTAGTTAATTAAAAGCTTTCTAGTAAATTTAAAGTTCTTTATTATATCGATCTAGTCGGTATATAAATAATATAATAGAAACGCCGCCGTAAATAGATTTAACGACTTTAATAATAACGCTATAGAATTAATTACTAGTATACGCACTTCCGCGACCTTTAAAAACTTTTAATTTAGAAGGTCGGATATTATATTCCTAGACGTATATACTAACGCGCAGCTTATTATCTAGGTATTAAACCGCGTACTAAAGCTCGGATAGAAAAACTAATACACCTTTTATACTATAATAATATTATACTTATACGACTAAACGTTAAATACCCTTATAATCTAGAAAATATATCTAATTATTATTAAATAAGCCGATATTAGAGTCCTTTAGGCTATAATAGATAAGATCCGCGCCTATACGTTAGAGGAAAATTTTAAAGATATTCTATAAGATTTTACTAGCGAATATATATTAATATAATTAGAGAACTTCTACTGCGATTTATTTAAATAGCGCTATTTTTAGCTATATTAAAGGTTAGTTTAAGATATAACAATAAAAGATTTACTATTAAAGAAAAAGGAATTTATAAAAAATAAAAGAATTAAAAGGCCCCCGGATTAATTAATTCGGGAAAAAATTTTTTATAATATCCGAATATATTAAGATATAGATTAGATTATCGCCGGAAATTTATCGTTTCTATCTATACGCTCCCCGGTATTAAAATATTAAAATTAATATTAAATAAAGCCTATTAAGTATTTAATATAAGAGATAGTCTAGTTATTTATTAAAAAAGAAGATATATAGCTAATATTATTAATAACTTTTAGCTATCAAAAAATTATTAAGGGGAAGATAAATTTATTAGCTCTATATCGTATAGGTTTTTTAAGTTGMCCAGCCGATTCTAGAAAAAAAGAGGAAACGCGTAAAGGAAGAGAAAGTTAAATTAAATAAACGTTCTAGTAAATACTAATAATAAAACCTAATACCTCTAGTAGAGGCCGTAGCTAATATTTAATAAATAGTAGCGTTTATAGTAAAAATAGAACGCGCGAGGGCTAAATAAAAAAAAATAAAGGATAAAAAAGATTTAAAGGTAATTAAAGCTGTTAAAAAAGTATAAGTAAAAAAAAACCGCGCGGTAACTATAGCTATTAAAAAGGCTTAAAAAGATATATCGGAACGGTAAAATTCCTAGACTAAAATATATAGCTAACCAGCTTTTTATAGTCTAAAAAAAGATTAGTAAAGCCAATCTAAAAAAAATAAACGTTTTATTATAGATTTTATTATAGGTTTATATTAATAGCTTTAATAAAAAGTTTTTAAAATCGTTTTTATCTTTAAAATCCGAAGAACCCGACGATTTTAAAAAATCCAAAAAATCTAAAGTATCTAAAAAATCTAAAAAGTTCGAGAAGTTCAACAACTTTAATAAATTTTTTAAATTATTTAAACGACCCTCCCGGGCGGCCTCGAATACGCGTAGCTTTATTATTTATTCGAGTATAAGAGAATATAAACTAATCGGTATAGATATTAAAAAGCGCTGATTAACTCCGGCCGTACTACTATCTACTTTTAATAAAGAGCTTAGTTCCCTTTATCCCTCTTAGTATTCGTTCCTAAATATCGATATAGATTTACCGCCTCTAAAGCGCCTGCGTTATAGTAAAAAGTACTAGGGTTTAAACCTTCTTATATCTATACTTATTTATAGGTAAGTATAGTAGAAATTTTAAAAAATAGTATTAATAAAAATCTATACGGTACAGGTTATTTTCGTTTAATTTATTTAATAATACTATTTTATCCTTTTTATATTTATATTAACTATCCTATTTAGAGGCTATCTAGTTATTATATTATCGACGGATGTTTTTATATACTTAAATTAGATTTTCTCCTTTAATAGTGTAGCCGATACTAATATTATTCCTTTTATACCCGCCTTTAACGTAATTTTTATATAAAAAGATTACTATTATATATCTACTAAGTCGCGCTTATATATCGATACTCCTTTAGCAATATTACTCGAGTAGATACTCGTTTTAAATAAACTCGATATTTGAATAATTTAATAAATATTATTTATTAATTTTATTACTAGCTATCTAAAACTTTTAAAAGACGCCGCTATACTAAATAGGCTCTTTAGAGTCTATCCCGCCTAATAAGTATTATTAAATAGGGATAGAGCTAACCAGTACTTTATATAAAACGCTAAGCTATATAATTATACCGTATCTAATAGTATTATAAATAAGTTCTAGTTATATATAAACAGGCTCTTCTTAAATTTTTTCTATAACTATTTTATCTAATACTTTTCCTCCTTTTACTCCGTTTAATTCTAGATAAAATTTACTACTATATAGTTTAAAAGTTTTCTGCCCGTTTTATAATTATTTATAATTCGTATTGCCCCTATTCGTATACTTTATTTATATTAATATAGTTTATCTGTTATAAAATTTCGATTATACTATTTATAGTAATTTAACTACTAATACTAATAGTAAATTATAAACTGCTACTATCTATAGCTAACGTTACTATATAGCTATACGTGGTAAGCGTTATTATATATAGCTATATAGCGTATAGTACGAGCGCTATTATACTCGATTTTTACCTACTAGGAGTAATTAGCTCTAGAAAATTAAGGTTTACTAGTAAAGAGTTATTTATTTAACCGTATCGATAACTCGATATAATTATTATCTAATACTAATAAAAAACTTTTTATTAATTAATAAACTACCCGAAGATTACGGGTAAAAGGTTTAAATAATAAAGAATTAAAGAAGATTTAAACTATAAAGGTCTTTTTATTATTAAAACTCTTCGAAAAATAGTATAAACTAATATTAAAGGCGATTTAATAAAATTCCTAGAATTTATATACTCCCTCGGATAAAGTTATTTTTTTTTTTAACTATTACCTCGAATAATACGCGGTAAAAGCTATAAGGAATTATTTTTCTTTTTAACTAATTTTTAGGTTTAGTCGTTAATACTAGCGGTATTATTAAAATAGTTCCTATATATTTACTAGTTTACTATACGGATATTCTCCGCGGTATTTTTATATCCGCTTGTTTACTATATAGATATCCTTTATAGTTTTATTATATCTACTAGTATACTAGGCGGCTATTTTTTATAGATTTTTTATATCTACTAGCGTATTACGCGGATATTATCCGTAAATAAGGTTACGTGTTTTTATATATAAAAACCCGTAGACGGGTATAGCGAGAATATTATATTAGGGTACTTTAAATACTAATTTTATATATTAATTTAAATTTATAATTATTTTTTCTAGAATTAATAAGTTATAGCCGCCTTTAAAATTATTTATAGGTAAGTTCGGTTTAGTATTTATATCTAATTCTCGAGAATATTATTTTTTTAGATTTTAACTAACTTTTAAAATTATTTCCTTTAATTAAAGGCTATAGATATATTATAAAACCTTATTAATATTAGCTCTTATAAAGTTCGGTCTTATAATTACCGGTTTAAATTTAAGGGTTATAGAAGTATTATAAAATTTAATCGGAATCCTATTATATAATACTTAATCTTTTAAAAAATAGTCCTATTACTAGCCGGAATAACCTATTTTAATTATAAAGGATATCCTAATTTTATATATATATCGAAATATAATTTTATAATTATAGTTAAAAGGTCCGAAATTAAATAATCTATAGTTATAATTATAGGTTCTTCGGCTCGCTATTTTCGGTAGCAGTTTTTATATATAATTTAAAACTTTAAATTCAGCTTTAAGTTATATTAAAACCTATATTAATATACGGTACGCGACTATTTATACTCGCCTATAGTCGAGTTCGGCTATTTTTCAGCCTTTATTCTTTATATTAATCGCGACTATAAGGTTATAATAAATATTATTAGATTCTATACCGAATAAAAATAATATAAACGCTAACTTTTTAATAGAATTATTTAAACGCTAGGGGTATTAATTATAATAGTACTAGATTTATATCGCCTAGAACCTATAAAGGAACCACGGTTAAAATTACCGAGCTTCTAGATTATTTATATCCAGTTACTTTTTTTAGCGGGAGATTTTATCTTAGCGCTAAAGTGCGATATAAAATACTACGGAGTATTTAGCTAAGTCCGACTTATAAAAGCGATAAAACTAGTAAACTCGAAGCTTTCTAAAGATTTTAAATAAAATAATTCTCCTTTAATACCAGATATAGGAAGAATAAAAAATATAATATATAATTAAAGCTACTAGTAATAGTATACAATTTAATAAAAGCGAGCTAAAAAACGTCCGATTAAAGGTTAATAATAAATAATACTAAAAGCACCCGGTAAAAAGGTATTAGATAAAAATTATTATAATATTTTATAATTATATTAAATCTTTACCCTTTTTTTTATTAAATAGTTAGTTTTATCGAGCGGTTAAATTTTTAAGCGATCTAGTTTTATATTATAACCTTTATAGTTTTCTAGTTCCGATTTATTATATTTATTATTAAGCTTTTAAATAACTCCTCCGCTTTAACCAATAGTAGATATTAATTTTAAATTATAAATATCGTAAAAGCTTAAAGCGGTCTATTTTTAGCTAGAAAAAAAAAGCTACCGATTAAAATATTTAGTAGAAAAGGTATTATTTTTACTTTTTTATTCGTTGCTATTAATACGGGTAATTAAATTACGTCGAAATTATTAAATAGCTCTTTTAATTAATAATAATACTATCAAGCTATTATTATTCCTTTTAGAGGAATTTAATTTAAAGGACTAAAATATTTAAAAATTTATTAAATAATTTTATAAGGAACTAAAACGTAATTACCTAGATTTAAAAAAAGGATACTCCTATTTAATAAAAAGATTAAATATACCGTTTATAACTATAACCTAAAATTTAATACAACTATATTAGGATTTTATTAAAAATAGGCTTAACCATTTACTTACTCCTATATTTATAACGATATTCTTTTTTTTAAACTACTTAAATTTTCTATTTTATATAAATCTCAATAACTATACTATTTTATATTTTTACCTCGCCTTTATAAGGCTTGCTATAAACGTATATAAATTCGGATATAATCGATTTTTTCTCTTTAATAAACCTAGTATTTATTCTTTTATTTTTCTTTATTTACCTTCTTTATTAAAATATTTAACTTCCGTAGCTCTTTTTATATCTATTAAACTAAATAAAATTAAGTTAATTTAGGTTCTAATTTATCTATAATTAAGTTTAGCCTATTTTAACTTTTACGGATATAGTATTATAAAAAAGTAGAACCTTCGTTTATTTATATACGGGTTAGGCCTAATATTAAAGCCTATATTTTTAGTTTATTATTATTATAAATTAAAATAGTTTAAACTAGTTATTTACTAGTAGCCTTTTTTTTTTAAAAAATATATTTTTCGTCTTTAAACAATTATAAGATTAATAATACTATATTTAATAATATAGAGATATAAAATACCCCGACCGGTCCGCCTCGTACTAATTAGTAGGTACTTAATTAATATTAGATTTTAGCGGAAAAACTACCACTAGGTTTATTCTTTATAGTTCGATACACTATTTTTATATATTATTTTAAAGGAATTGCACCGGATTTAAAGGTAGTTTCCTCAACAATAATTTATATTAGAGTTACTAGAAAAAGATTCGGTTAATATAAACCCTACGGTTTATAATACACTTATAGCTTAAGCTATATAAAACCCTTATAAAGTTATCGATATTAGCGTTTCTATACGCCTAATAATATTTTATCAAGGTAAAATAAAACTTTAAAGGATTAATAATCGATTTTTTCTTTTTTAAAAAGATCTAAGTCTTTTTATAGAATTAATATATAAAGTTTACAACTATTCGGTCGAAGTACTATTTTTTAGTTAATAAATAATAAGCAATTTATAATATATATAGATTTTATAAATTAAAGTATTTTAAAGCTTAATATTTTAGAACTAAAAATTTAACTACTATAGAGATATTTTTATTTAAATAGGATTAGATAGATTATTACTATACGCGGTACCTTCGATTAAAAGTTTATCTATTTTATTATAAGGAAATACTAACTTCTTAATAAAATCTCGTTAATTTATATATATTAAAGGTATTTAAAGGCTAGTTTAATAGTTTCGACCCCGTTTTACTCCTAAAGAAACGCTATTATACGCGTTTTTATTTAATAAAGTCTTCCGCTTTTATAATCTATTATCGTTCTAATAGAATTATAAATTTTTTACCTCTATTTAAATATTTAAATTCCCTTCTTTTAACGCTCTATCAAGCTATTTTTTAAATTTAACAGTCGTCTTTAGACTATAATAATACGCCTGTTTTTAGGGTTAATCGTTCTAGAATATTTAAAATTCGATAAATCGATACTCGAAGATCCTATTACGCTATTTTTTCTACTAGAATTTTCAGGTGTTTAAAGTAAACCTTAATATACGCTCTTATAATAAATCTAAATAAATTTAAGCGTTGATATTACAATTAATAAAGCTATCGAATTGATTTAAAAAGATTTAAAAACCTATATAATAATTTTAAATATTATTAAAATTAAAGTCGAGCGAGTATACTATATTTCTAGGTTTAATAATTACTTTTAACTGATTTAAATAAAGGATATTTACTTAAATTCGTCGTTTAAATAAGCTATAGCTACTTTTATATTTCTATACTATTCACCCGCCCTATCTTTTAATATAACTATTTAGTTTTTAAGTATATTAAGATACCGGATCTTTCTAGTAGTACTCGCCTATAATTAAGTTCGGCCTATTTTTACTTTTTATATAGAGTTAACGGGTTTTATAGCTAATATTTATAGCAATAAAAATCGATTATCGGAACTTTTAATAATAGAATACTACTAGGACTAGTTATAAAACGCCTTTAAGCGGTAATTAAATATAAACGAATTATACCGTATATTTAAAACGAGTATAATATTTATTTCCTAGTTTAAACTAGACGACTATATTAATTTAGCTTGGAATAACCTAGTAGAATATATATATTTAACCCGATAAAATATCGAACTAATTTATAGACGAGTAAAATTTATATTTAACTATAAATAAATTTAATATAATTCAGGTAATATCGGCTAAATATTATTTTTCGATTTTAAAACCATTTAGGTTACTATATTAAAATAATAAAGCTTATCTATAATTTATAAAATTAGACCTCGGTTTCGACGATATTCTAAAAATCCTTTTCCTTTAAATATTCTATAATAACCCGCCGAAGGCTAAGTACGCGGTAAACCTTAATAAAGAGTTAGCTAATCGCTAGCTAGAAGTAGTAATTATAATTAACTAAATACTTATTAAAAACTTTAAAATAATTTTAAAGCTAGAAAAAACGTATTATCGCTTATAGTATTAATTTATTTTAGCTAGCTCGGCTACCTAGCTCTATAATTAAAACCTAGGGACTGGTTTTTTAAATTCTTTTAGTCTATAATACCAAATCTATATAACTACGATTAGATAAACCGCTTAATAGCTAACTTTATAGATTTTAATAAGAAAATTTAGTAAAGACGACGCTTATAATTTTTATTTATATTTTAAATAATAAAGTAAAGTAAGTAAAAGATTATAAAATTGTATTACTAATTTTTATATATATTTAAATCGAACCGAATTCTTTATTTAAAGATTTTACTAGGTTAATACTTACCGAACCTATATTTAATCCTTTATTTTATCTAATTTAAAACTTTTTATCTTTAATAATTACTTCCTACTATTATATCTAATTTATCTATCGATACTCTTCTTCTATCTATAAAACTCGCTTATAGTTAAGTTCGGTCGATTACCCGATAATAATTTACTTATAATAATCGATATAGCGAAAAAATTCGTCGACCCGATTTTATAATATCCCTTCTAGTAATATATAAGTCCGAAACCTTAAATAATAACTAGTATACCAGTTTAATACTAGTACTTTTTCCTTTATTTTACTCCCTCTAATTTTTATTTTTTATAAATTTTTATCTTATTCTTCCAGGACTTCGTTTATAAATTTATATTTTTATAACCTAATCTTTTTATATCCGGTTTAAATATTTTTTCTCTTTTAAATATCTAATTTAGAGTTCCTATCTATTAAAAGATTACTTCTTCCTTTAAACCCTAGTATAGGTATATTATATTACTTAATAAATATACCTATTCTTTTTCGGTTCCCTATTATATAATTATAGCTTTTTACTAGAGTAAAAAAGTCTTCTACTCGAATATAAAAGTATTCTAGAGGTTTTTATCCGACCGTTTATCCTTAGATTAACTAGTATATTTACCGCCTCTAGTTAAAATAGAGGTTACTAACTACACGGCAGTATTACTACTATAATAAAAAAAGGATAGAATTTAATCCCGTCCGGTCGTAAAAGAATTAGATATAAACAAGTATCCGGAGTTTATCGGATTAATAGATACAGTAAAGAATTTATCTAATATAGGGATATAAACCTAAAGAAGTTTAAATAAGCGGTAGATTACTTTTTAGCTATATATATATCGTTTTCTAAACTATAAATACCTCAATAATAATCAAACGCTTAAATTTCTAGATAATCTAGTACTATATTATAATTTTCGTAGAAAAATAAATACAACCTTCCGGTATTATAGGGAGGGTTAACCCCTTATATTATAATTTTTCGCCTATAGCTATCTTTTATACTATTAAGGCTGTATCTATAAAAAAATACAACGCTAAATTATACTAAGTTTATATACGCGATATAAATTTATCGCCTTTTTTTTTATTTATTATATCAATTTTTATCTTTTTATTATATTTTATAACGATAAAATAGTTATAAAATCGATTTTTTTATTTTTTATATTTCTACCCGTAGCTATCGGCCGTTAAAAAATCGAATTCTAAAAAATAATTTTATCTTCTTATAAAAGTATTAAGAAGATAAAAATTCCGGAGATTATAGAAATCGATAACAACTATATTATTATTAAAATATACGAATTCTTTTCCTACGCCTTAATTTACTATACCGCGAATCGGGTAAACCCGAGAAATTTTTTTTTCTTAATATTATATATATTAAGCTAAATATCCGGAAGAATAATAACTTTAAGCTATTTTATAATATAACCCCTAATTAGGTTTTACTAAAACCTATTATAAGTTTAATTTTCGAAACTAAAGCGTTTAGCTCGATAACTAGTAATATACAATATATAAAATAAGTATAACTTTCGAACAGCTAATAGCGATTAATTAAGTTAGTTAAAATTAAGTAAGAGAATCCGGAAGGAATATTAGGTATTTACCCCGATTTATAAATACTATAAGTATATAATAGTCGAAGTTATACCCTAATTATTCTATTAATATTCCGTTTCTAGTCGCGACTACTATATATTCGTTACTTTTACCGATTTTAATTTTTCTTTAATTTCTCGATTTTTTAATACCCGTTTTATAAATATTTATTATTATTAAAAAACTATTTTACTACTATATTATTACCTAATAAGATCGAGTTTTTTTCGAGTTAATTAATATTTATCTATTACGCCTACTCTAGTTACTTATTAGTAATACCCGGGTAGGTAAAATAACAAAGCGAAAGAAATAATTAGATATTAGCTAGGTCTAATATTATATAAATATAAATAACCAGTTTTTTAAAAATACTATATTAGATAGTAAACTAATAAATTCCGATTAAATAAACCTTAATACTTTATTTAAAGTTTAGATATAATTTAAGAAAATTATAATAATATTATACTAGATTTTTTTATTAAATAAAATAAAGTTAGATTATAAAAGATAATTTTAAAAAAAAATAAAAAATATTCAAGAATTTACGGAAAGAAAATAAAAAATAGCTATTTTAATAACTCTCGTTAAATTTACCGCGCGAGATCTAATAAAAAATACGCGGGGACTATTACTTTAAATCCTACGTAAAAGAGTTTTATTTCCTTATTTAATAACAATTAAAGTTACGGTTTTATATATTAATACAATTAGGGCCTCTAATTTCTATCCTTATTAGAAGTTTTATAAACGCTATACCTTAAAGTTATAACGGCGCGGAATTTATTTATAGGCGAGTTCGACGCGAATATACCTATAATACCCGATTTAATAAGGAAAGTATATAAGTTAATTATTTTTTATCCTATTAAGGTATAATTATAGTATTATTATAAGTTATAAAGCTTATATTATTTTATTCCCTATTTCGTTAAATTTATTATATCTTAATATTTTAATTTTCTAGGCTTTTTTCCTTCTCTAATCTACTAATAATTCGATTACTACTAACTTTATTTAAAATTATCTTCTCTTTTTAAATATATCTATTAAAATAGTTAAACGCTAAAGTAATAATTTTTTAATTACTTATTTTCCGACTTTAAATTAGCTTATCGCTTAAAATATAAAATCCTTTAAATTTAGTCCCTATAATAAAATATCTAGGGTTAAACTAATATTATAGGTTCTATAGGATATTATATCCGAATTTATATTAAAAGATTAATAAATTACGATTTAAATAGGCGATAATATATTATAAATACTTTTTCAAGGTCAAGGTATATACGGTTAAAAAAGGGAGATTTTTTTAAATCGATCTATTTATTTAAAACCGATATTATAGACGTTATAATTAAATAAATATAATTATTTTAAAGGATATTAAAGTCTAAATAGTTTCTAAAATAATAAAGCAGCCTCTAAAAAAGTACTAGAAATCCAACCTGATTATAATTATTAACAAATCTTCCGTTGAAAAATATATTAAAGCGAAAACCAGTAAAAATATACCGGCGGTTATCTTTTTAAAGAACTTTTCCTACTAAAAAACGTAAAGAATCTAGATATCTATTAAAATTAATAAAGGTACGGTATATTAATACACGCTATATAGCGTTATAACGTTTCTTTCTATAAAACCGATCCTTTATATAAAGGTATTAGGTTTAGGATTCGCTCTAAAATTAAGTTTTCCGTATAGATTCGTAGAAGTATAAAGCTATCTAACTATAATATCGGTATTAATATAATAACTCGAAATATAATATAGTATTATACTATATTATTAATAGCTCTACCGCTTATTTATAAAGGATTAAATAAATTATAAAGTTATTCTATTAATAAAGCCTTTTAACCCGTTATATATTATTTTAAACTTTATACAATAGCGCTAAAACGCTTGATTACTATTATTCTCTTTATTCTCTCCTACAGTACCCTTAAATAGTTAATTTAAAATAACCTGAAATTTAGTTCGCTTTCTAATAATTTTATTTAATAGCCGTCTAATATCGTTTTTACTACTTTTAGAAGCTGAGTTGTACCGATATAATATATATTTTATAATTTCTAACTTCGATAATAATCGAATAGGCGTTAGAAATAATAGTCTTAACCGTAGCGGGGAGGATATAATTATAGCCGATAATAATAACGATAAAAAGGTCGATAACTAATAGGCTAGATTAATAATATCTATATCGGCTTTATACTTTAAAGTTATCCGGGCCCTTTAATAAAACTATTTTCGAATTATACTATCCGCTAGTATTTATAAGGATTTATTAGCCTCTAGATCAACTTTATAGTCCGAAAAAGAAGTATAATCCGAAAAAAATTTAATTGTTTTTAATTTAAATAGTAATAACGGAATATTCTATAACCGACGTTCCGACTATTATATAATTAGTTTTTCTAATAATAATAAATCCAAATCCGAGCTACTATTTTTTTTTACTAATTCCTAACGCTTTAAGTATTGTTTTTCCAAAAACAAAAAAAGTAGGCGTTTACGATAAAATAAAGGTTAAAAATTTATATTATCGTTTTTTAAAGTATTAATATAATTTTAAAGAGTTTTTAAAATATACGAGTATAGTATAAATAATCTTATAGTAGTAGCTTTAGAGGCGGTCTAATTAAAAAGATTAACGGTTAAATTTAAAAATAGATTACCGCGTATTAAAAACCTATATCTAATATAAAAGCGAAAAGTAGGAGTTTAAATCTATTATTATTAGTAGTAAATTCTTCTAATCGATACCGTATAATCTACCGAGCCTAAAGGTAGTTAAATATTAAAAGGAAAAATTAGATCTCGAAAATCCAGGTCGAACCCGTATAATAATAAATTTATAGCTAGAAAAAAACTAGAAATTAGGTTCGGGTTTAGTTGTTTAAGTAAAAAATTTTTATATTATAGAGTTAAGAAAGGTTTATAAGTTCCTATTAATAGTTATTAACTAGTTATTGTTAAAATTAAACGGCTGGAGAAAATCGGTAGCTAGATTAATTAGATAGTTAGTACTTTACTAAAAAATACTAGCTAAATTTCGAGGTTAAACTAAATTCTATATCGTCGAGATATTTATATTTTAGGTACAGGCCGACGGTTCTAAACAAGGGATTTTAAGCGCTAAAGCTATTACCGCGCTAATATTTATACTAGATACACTACTATAAACTCGTATAATCCTTTATCTTATATACTATCTTTAAAATTTTTTATTATCTAGACTATTAAAAATTAGATAGGTAAAAGTTATAATCTTATAGAACTTATTAAACGGAATTTTTCTAACTATATTAAAAGATAAGATTATTATACTTTTCTCTTTAAAGCCTCGGGCGTTTATTTAAATTACATCTATTAGATTATTAATTTATCCCTATCTATAATCTATTTAATCCTTTCTTTTATAATAGAAAAAATAATATAGACTAGAAATAATCGGAATTCCCTTTTATTTAACGCGTCTATAGGTACTAATATACTAATATACTATATAATATTTATAATAAGGTATATTATCTTTATATAATTTTAATATAAACGTATAAATCGATTAATTAATTACGCGTCCAATATTACAAACCTCCTTTATAAACGATATTAATAGGCGTATAGTAACTATTAAAAAATCCATTTTTTATAGAAAATAGGTTGTAATAAAACTGGAAGGAGAGCTACTAAATTTTAATATATAAATATATACTAATATATTTATTATTCTACTAATTATATATACGGACCTTTATTAAACTTTATATTTCGAAACTAAAAAAGATTTTCTAGTAATTCCAATTATATAACGCTTTATTATAATTCGGACTTTTTAATTCGCGGTAAATAAATATTATATATAAAACCCCGGCTATACTAAAACCTTTTTATTTATTTATCTAATCTATTCGCCTTTTATTAATATTCTTTACTTCTAGAATACCAGACTAGGCTCAACCGGCGTATCTATTCGCCCGGGTTTCGTTTTTTTCCTTAAGCCGAACGCCGAAGCGCGGAAAGTTCTAGCAAAATATAAAACCGAAAACTATTTTTAGATTTTTTTTTTTTTTTTTTTTTTCTTTTTATAACTACCGATATTTTAATTATTAGATTTACTTTTATAGTCTACTATATTTAAGTTTTCTACTCGACCTATTTACGGGCTATATACCTATTAAAGTAAAATCGATACCCTAATATACTATAGTCTTATTATAGAATACGCGGCTTTCGAGCTAGTAATTAGTAGAAACTAATTCTAATTTTCTAGTACTCTATATCGGAGATACCTAGAAGCGAAAAGGTAACGCCCGAGGAAGCGCTAGACGGTTTCTACTTTAAAGAAATCGCGCCTAAAGGGAATAACTAACCGAGATAAATATATAATTTAAATCTTTTCGCGGTATTTAGAATTAACCCGTAAAAGAAAAACAATAGAATTTCTATAATATATTATTAGAGGTATAAAATTATCCTTTATATATACAATACTTTAAAAATTAGCGCCGGGCCGATAGTATTAATATATATTTAAATTATATTTACCTACCGGCAGCTATATATATTTAAAATTAAAAAAGCCGATATTTAAATAGCGCGGAAATACTAGGTAGAGCGTTTATATAATTCGGTTTAGAACTTTTCGATACTAATAGATTCAGCAAAAATATTAAAAGGATTAAGGCCGTAGTTAAATATATCCCTTATATTATACTCTTTAAAATTAATTGTTAATTTTTTTTAAAATAGTATATATTTATTCAATTAACTTCTTTAAATAGCAGCGGAGCCGAATTCCTAGAATATAATAGGTTAAATCTACCCGTCGAAGGATTATTTTAAAAAAACGTATATAGAATCGCGTAATAAGTCGAAGAAAAATAATATTTAGTTTAATATAGAGGTTTATAGTAATAGTTAAAATCTAATAGTAGTCTAGTCTATTTAAAAATAGCCGTATAATTAAGGGTTAGAAGCTTTTAAATATTTTTTTTAACTTTTACTAATATATTTTTTTTAATTAGAATAGTAGATATTTAATTTAAAAACTATATTATTAGATATAATCTCCAGTATATAAATAAAAAGGATTTATATTATTTAAAATACTTTTAATTACCTAAATAATTAGTAAAATTTAACGGATTTTTTTTTTTTAAACCCCCTTTATTCTACTATTATTATTAAATTAATAGAATTTTATATAATTTATTTAAGGCGCCGTTAGACCGAACTTATCTATAGGCGAGTTCGACTCTATTTCTAGTAATTATAGCGTAAATAACCTTTAAAGTAAAAGCGTTAAAAAGTAGTTTAATTAGAAAATTTAGCGTTTAAACGCAGGTATTACTCGTTTTATATTAAGGATTTATACCCGATTTAAAGGTGTAGCTAGAAGGATTATATAATCGATAGACTATTAAAAAGTATCTAGCTAGTTTAAAGTTCAATTTTTTAGTTATTAGTAAAAATATTAAGGTATCTAAATTCTAGGGCCTTAATATAGCCCCTTTTCAACGGTTTAGGGTCTTTTTAATCGTTAAATACTAGTTAAAGCTATATTAATATCAAACCGGTTAATATAATAATATTTTATCTATAAAATTACTTAGAACTATTTTAGTCTACTAGCCAGGTTATAATTTTAGCTATAAACTAGAAGTTTTTAATATTAACCCCTAATCGCTGCGGATATTTATTTTTATATATTTTACCGCCCTATAAACGCTTATAGAGCTTATATTTATAATTTTTAACTTTACCCTTTAAACTTAAATCAGGCTATATACTTTCCGGCGGCCGCCGAACTTATTATTAAGGGTTTTAACTATTTATACAATAATATATATTTAAATCCTATAATAAAAAGCTACCGTCCAGGCTTTATAACCTTATATAGAGCTTATATAAAATTTCGGCTCCGCTAGCCTCTTTTAAATTATTTATCTAGAATAGTTATTCTTTATTTATTCTATTTATTATAAAATAAATTATCCCTTTTACTATAAAATAAATTATTTAACTCGACCGGCGTATTTATTTATTTAAACTTCGTCTTTTTCTTTAAACCGAACGCCGAAGCGCGAAAAATTCTAGAAAAATATAAAAGCAGAAGCTATTCTTTAAATTTTTCTTTTTTTCTTTTTTTTTTTATAACTACTAACTATTTAACCACTAAACCTACCTTATTAGTTTCCTATAACCAGATAAAAGGATCTTCAGCTACGCTTCCTTTCGGGTATATAGCTATCGAAGTAAAATAGATATCCTAGCGTATATTAGGCTATCGAGTCGCCGTTTAGAAAAAGCTAATTCTATTTATCCAATTTATTATACTAAAAGCACGCGAAAACGGAACGGTAACAATCGAATAGAAATCGGATAGTTTTTATTTCGATAAAATCGGGCTTTAAAAAGAGTACTAGCCTAAATATAAATATAGTCCCGATTTTTTTACGGTATTTAAAATTAACCTATAAAAAAAAAATAATAAGACTTTTATCTACTACTATTAAAAGTATACGGTTATACTTTATATATATAAAAGCGGTAAAAAATAGGCTACTAGGCCGAAAATATTAATATACTTCTAAATTAAAGCCGCTAAAAAGCAGCTAGTTATATAAAATTGTAATAAAGCGGATATCCAGATAATATAAAAGTATTAAACGGAATAATTATACGGTTCGATTTAGAATTTTATAGCTCTAGTAAATTCGTTAAAAGTATTAATAAAATTAAAATACTAATCCAGTACGTTTTTCTTTATATATTACTTTTTAAAAATTATCGTAAATTTCGCTTTAAACGGAAAATATTTAAAGTACTAACTTTTATTTAAAGAGCAGTCTCGAATCTATAAAATATAATAAATTAGGTCTATCCGGTAGAGGACGACTTTATAAAAATATATATATATTTATAATCGGATTCAGATATAAAAGAGAATAAATTAGATTAAAAATTTCGAGACGGTAGAAATAAGCCGATAGTAGCCTAAAATAGATATAATCGGCGGTATAAATAAAAAAAATTCTTTTGGGTATTAATTTTTAGAATTTACTAATATTTTTTTTTTAACTAGACTAGTAGGTATTTAATTTAAATATTATATTATTTATTAAAAATTATAAAGTAAAATTATTTTAACTCTAGTTTAATTATATAAAATCGCGTAAAATATAATAACCCGGGTTATTTAAATATAAAAATATTTATATTTATAGATAATTATCCTACTATTATAATAATTAGAATATTTAAATATATATTAGTAATACTAAAAGGCCGAACTTATCTATAAATAAATTCGGCCCCTTTTTATCCTACTGGTATAGTAATAAAATTATTTGAAGATATATTAATAATAATACAACGCCGAATTTATTTGTAAATAAATTCGGCCCTTTATAATTATTCTACTAGGTTTTATAATTTATAAAATTATTTCGAGTATTTTTAAATAATTAAACTTCCAATATAATAACTATTAAATTTAATAACGAAAAAATAATTAATTAAATACTAATCGATTAAAAGACTAATAATAAAATTAAAATTTAAAAATAAAAAGAAAAAAATAAAATACAATTATTGAAATTAGTTATATTTAAAAAAAAGTAATTTAAGTACTAATAAAGAATTAAGTATCAAAATTAATATTTTAAAATTTTAAAATTATAGTTTATAAATTATATAGATTTCGGAGTTATAATCGACTAAATAAAATTAAATAGAAATAATTATTAAAAAGAGAATCGTTTAAAGAAGAGTTACTTTATATAAAATCTGAATTTAACGATAAAATAAAGCTTAAATTTAATTTTAATAAAATAAAATTTTAAACCTTTAAAATAATTTTAAAGCAATTGAAGTAATTAAGATAGAATTGGTCAAGTCGATACCAAATCCGACAATCAAAGGTGCAATGGGGTTAACCGCTGAAGTGATGATGGGAAGCTTAGGGTTAGGGTTAGGGTTAGGGTTAGGGTTAGGGTTAGGGTTAGGGTTAGGGTTAGGGTTAGGGTTAGGGTTAGGGTTAGGGTTAGGGTTAGGGTTAGG
>KE546984.1:0-185839 GCA_000442125.1 Opeltia flavorubescens
ACCCTAACCCTAACCCTAACCCTAACCCTAACCCTAACCCTAACCCTAACCCTAACCCTAACCCCTCGCTCCGCTCGCACCTAACCGAACATTTTCTCTTCGGCGCGCGCTGCGCGCGCGCCTCAACCTAACCCAAAACCCCGAACGCCAAAACTCCATAACCCAGAACGGGTAGAGGTTTTTAATCCAAGAAATAGTATTTGTGGCCAAAAACAAACTAATCAATATTAAGATTATAATTATATTGGAAGTTGGAATAAAAGATGTATAGTTATCTATCGGTAATAGGCTGTGATAATAAAATATTAATACCGTTTTTTTTTTTTTTAACAAATCTTAAATTTTAAAACTTTATTAAATTAAAATTTCTATTTAATATTCAATAAAATATTTATAAAATAATTATATTATTCTCTTTAAAATTTAATTTATTCTTTTTGAAGATCAAATCACTTTTCTAAAAAAGGTTAGAATTTTTGAAAAGATCGAATAATAATAAATTTTTTAAATATTTAATTTATTATTTTTTCTAAATTAAATCCGATAGGTTATTGAGATCTAATTAGATTTAAAATATATTTATTTATAATTATTCTTCTATAAATAGTTTAATTATAAACTTTTTCTTAAAAAAATCTAGTTTATTTATTTTTTTAATTACATTAATTTTATTTATCGCTGGAAATATTAAATAATTAAAATACTAGATTGTAATTATTCCAACTCTAAAGATTTTATATTAGAATTGTTTTATATTATAAAAGGTTCTTTTATCTAAAAAAGTTATTTAAAATAATTTTTTAGTAAAATATTATTTTTTTATATTACTATTAATAAATATCTTTTTTCTATTTATATAGTTAAATAAATTTAATTAAATAGACCTAATTGTTTTTTAAATTATTGTTTTTTATATAATAGAAAAAATATCTATTAAACGATATTATTTTTGATAAAATCGACTAAATATTGGTTTTTTTAATTATTTAATTTAAAAATTTGATTTTTTTTTTAAAATTTAATTTATAAAAAATTGACTAGGCTTTTTAAAAAAAAAAAAAAAAAAAAAAACTAAAAATAGCTATTTTTCTATAGAATTTTTTATTAAATCTTTTTTTTTTAATATTTTTAAAAAATAATAAATCTATTAATTATTTTAACGAGACGATTTTTATATATCGCTTAAATAGTTTAGTGGTTAGAATTCTAGACTATAATTAATATATTTTAGAGGCCCTGGATTCGAATTCTAGCTAGACCATCTCCTTTTTTTTATCCGTCCTATCGAGGCTGGTAAAAAAGAGGTTGTTTTTTATTTTAAAAAAAAAAAAAAAAAAAAAAAAAAAAAAAAATTTCTTTTAAATTTTTTTAGATTTAAATCTAAAAAACCTATATTAAGTTATAAATAATACTAGTTTAATATTATTTAATAAAAACTATAATTTAAGTTTGATATAATAGATTTAAATAAATAAATAATTAATTATTAGTAATAGAGTTTTTATATTTTATCTCGTTTTGATTTTTTTAATCTAGAATTTTAATAGATTATTATTATTATAATTTTTAAAAAAGTTTATATACTTGAAAAAGTAATTATAAATATATTATTTTATTAAATATATTGATATTTAGTAGTTTTATATAATCGATTGATTTATTATATAAATTTCTTATAGTTTATTTAGAAATTAGAATAGCTTTTCTCTATATATATATATATTTAGGGTTTTATATTTAAATATCTTTTAATATTCTTTAATAAAATATTAAGGATTCTATTAAATTTTTTATCTGGATTGAATTATTTAAAATAAAATATTTTTTATAAAATTTTCTTAGTTTATATTTATTAAATTTACTTTTCTTTTTATTTTTTATTTATTTTTTACGATTAAAGATTAAAAACAACCTATTATTTTTATATAAAAGATAAATCTATAAAATAGGCAGCTAGATTTATTAAAATCGATTTTAAAAATATAAAATTTTAAAGTAATAAATCGAATTAATTAGAGCTTTTAGATTTTTTTGTTCTTTTTATAAAAAGCGAAAAATTATTTTAAAAACGGTATAATTTTAAAAAAAATCCGATAAAATTGAATTTTTAACTAATTAATTTATTTTTTTTAAAAAAATTTTAATTTTTAAATTTTAAAAGATCTACTAGACCTATTTAAATAAGGCTCCTAGCTATATATAGCTATTATTCTATAGATTTTTTTAGTTATTTTTTTTTTTTTTTTTTTTTTTTTTAATAATCTAGATATTATATACTATTTTAAATAGATGAATTTTATAAATCGCCTCTATAGTTTAGTGGTTAGAATACTAGACTATAGTTACTATAATCTAGAGGTCCTCGGTTCGAATCCGAGTAGTGGCTTAGAATTTTTCTGTAACGGCGAAAGTTGTTATAGAAAAATCCTGATTTTTTTTTAATTATTTTTTAATTCTTTTTTAGTTATTTAATAAAAAGCTAATTATTAAAATTTTTACTTAAAAGTAAAAGAATAATAAATTTTTTAGTAGATAAAAGTAAAATAAAATTATATATTTAGCTTAAATAAGCGAGAAAACCTTTTTAAAAAATTAAAAAAATTAGTACCTCGGCTAATATTTGGAATTTTTTTTAATATTTTTAGTGTATTAAATAGCTCTTAAAATTAGCTAAAAAATATTGCCTTATAGACTAAATTATATTAGGTTTAGCGCTGGATACACGGTTCTAGAATTCTAGAAAATAAGGTTTTTTAATATATCGATTACCTGGAATATTGAATATCGCGAAAATCCCTAATAATAATTACTCTATAAAGCTAAGCCCGATTAGGCTAATTTTAGCGTTGAATTATAGCGCTAGTATAAGGCTATAAAATATACTGTTTAGATTTTTAATATACCTAAAAATTAAATGGTTTACTAGTAGATTTCTATTTCTAGATAAAAAACCATTTAATATTTTAACGGTCGCTTTTATAAATCGACTAGAAAATTATATAGTTTTTTAATATATATAAAATTAGAATTTATTTATATTTTAAATTCAAATTAATATTAATAAATTAATATTAATTTTTTTATTGAATTATTTTAATATTTTATTATTATAATTATTTTATTTTATATATAAATTATAAAAATATTATAATAATTTATTAAATTATCTATATTATTTAAATATTTTATATTTTTATAAAATTATAAGTATAATAATAATATATATAATTTATTATATTTATAATAAAATTTATTAATATATATTTTAAATTATTTTTAAAATAGTTTATTTTTAATTTAATATATTATATAATATATTACTTTTATTATTATATAAAATAATTATTATATTTTAATATTTATATTATTTAATTATTATTTCTATTATTTATTCGATTAAATTATTCAATATTTATTTTATTATATTTTTAATATATTTATCGATTATTTTTTTATATTTTATAATTATTATTAAATTTTTTTATATTAATAAAATATAATAAATTGGATAATTATTATATTTAAATAATTATTAATAATTATATTTTATTAAAATAAATAAATAAAATAAATTTTTATTAAAATTTATTTAAAATTAAAAAAAAAATATTATTAAAATAAATATAATTAAAATTTTATTTTTAATAATATAAAAATAAAATAATTATAAAAACTTTTAATAATAAAAAATATATTATTATAATAATAATTTAAAAATAATTTAATTAATATAAAAGAATTAATATATATATTAATTAAATTTTTCGAAATAAATTTTTTAAATTTTATATATATATTTTTTTAAAAAAATTAATAAATATTTAATTTTTTATATATATTTTTTTTTATAATATTTATTTTAATATATTTATTTTTTTATTATTTATAATATATAAAATATTTTTAATTTATATAATTTAATATAATAATTATTATATCTAGTATTTTTATAATATTAATTAAAATAAAAAAAATATAATAATTTATTTAATTATATTATATTTTATAAAACTTTTTTTTATTAATTAATATCTTTAAATAAAAATAAATTAATTTAAATTATTTAATTTATAAAATTAAATTATAATATAATATTTAAAAAAAAATTTTTTTATATAAATTAATAATATATTATTTTAAATCTTTTAAAAAAATATAATATTTTAATAAAATTTATATCTATATTTATTTATTTAATTTTTTTTTTAATTTTTTATTTAAAATTTTATTTTTAATATTTTTAAAAATTTTAGTATATAAAAAAACTTCTTTTTTTATTTATATTTATATCTATTTTTAGAAATTATTAATTTTTCTATAAAATTAGCTAAAATCGTTAAAATAAATCTAAAAAAATTAATTTCACCGGCTAAATCTCGGAAAAATCTTATTATTTTTAGCGCGTTTTATAGACCTAAGAGTTAGCTAAAAAATAACCCCCTATACGCTAAATCATCTTAGGTATAGCGCCGGATGCACGCTTTTTAAAAAACGGGTTTTTTTTCCCGTCGATCTCCCGGGAACGTCACGAACATCAAAATACCTGCGAATCCCCAACTCAAATAACTCCGCCAGTTTTCAACTTTTATAGGATATTATTTTACCGTTTGAATGCGCTCATTCAGGGCTACAAAACGTACTCCTCAGATTTTCAATCCGATTGGTGGAAGCTTCATCATTCAGCCCCCCCGGTTTTTCATAATTCAACCCCCCGGCCACCCGGCAGCCCTATAGGGCGCCCACCCAAATTTCATAATTCAACCCTCAATTATAAGCATATACAGGATAGAAATAAATAATATAGAAAAAAAAGGGCTTTATATAAATAAAATAAGATAAAAGTAAAAAAATAAATAAAAAAAGTTAGAAAAATCGAATAATAATTTTAAAATCGGCTAATTATAAATATAAAAAAAATAATAACGTGCTTTTAATAATAAAAAATAAAATTAATTAATTTAAATAAATTTTAAAATAAATAATTATTTAAACTATTTAAAATATTATAAATATTAAAAATTAATAATAATTATAATTTATATAATTAATATAATAATAATAAATTTTTTTTATTATCGCTAGAAAAGTTTTAAAAAAAAATATCTATAGAAATTTTTAAATAAAAATTTTCTAATTTAATAATTTTTAAATAAGATAATAACGGATAAAAAATTTATATAATAAGATTTAAAAATTTCTAAATTCTATAACTATATTATTAATTTATTTCTTTTATTTTTATAATAAATTATAAAATTCGTTTAATTAGTTTATTATTATCAAAATTACTATATATATTTTTTTTTATTATTAAAAATAATAGAGAACTTTTTTTATTTACCTATTAAAATATTTCTAAAAGAAAAAAATAAATAGAATAAAAAAGCGAAAAAAAAAAATACAAATATATAAAAGAAAAAAATATAAAAATTCTATTTTAAAAAATTAATACTAAAAATATAAAATAAAAAAAAAATAATTTTTATATTTAATTTTAGAAATTAAATTTAATTAATAGTTCAAGATTTAAAAAATTTTAAAAGTATAGAAATTCAATAATAAATTCGCGTTTAATTTTAAAAATTAATTATAATTAATCGATATATTATTAATATTTTATACGAGTTATTAATAATTTAAATATTAAAAATTAATAATAAAAAAAAATTAGATTAAAAATTAATAATATTTATTAATAAATAGAAATAATAATAATAAAATAATAAAATATTTTATATAAAAAGGTTCTATAAATTTTTTTTATTAAAAGTTTTTTTATTTAAAATTAAATAAATATAATAAATAAAATAAAAATCTCGCGGTTATAAAAAAAAAGATTCGAAATTTTCTTTAAATTCTATATTTAATTTTAAATTAAATTATATTATTTATAATTATTATAAAAATAAATTTAAAAAAATAATTTTATTATATTAATTATAAATATTTTCAATAATAATATAAATATATTAATAAATTATTTAATAATTTTTTAATAATATATTTTTTAAAAAATAATATAAATATATAAATAAATTATTAATAATTTTAAAATAATATATTTATTCTAATTTTATTTAATAATAAATATAATTTTTAAAAAAAAAATTATTAATAAATATTATTTAATAAATTTTTAAAATTTTTTTTTTATTATATAAGAATTTATTATTTATTATTTATTTTTATAATATTTATTTAAAAAAATTATTTATTATTTTATTTAAAATTTAATTAATTTATTAAAAATTTAATATATAATTTTTAATTTTATAAAAAATTAATTTTTAAATTCTAATTTTTATTAAATTATAAATAAAAAAATATATATTAAATTTTTTTTATTAAATATAATCGAATTTTTAAAATTTTTTAATTAATATATTATTAATATATTAAAATTATTTTTTTTTTAAAATTAAACAAACTATTAAATTTTTATTTTATTTTTTTTTATTTTTTAATTTTTAAAAAATTATATTTTTAATTTAAACTAGTTTAAATCGCTAAAAAAAAATTAAAAAAAATCTTTTAACCGGTTAAATTTCGAGAAAATTCTATTTTTTTTAGTGTATTTTTGTTAAATTCTACTCCGGTGGAATTAGTCTTTAAAGGGTTGATTTTATTAGAAGTCTATAAATTTAAAGTATAACGGGCGTTAATTATTAAGTTGTATAAAAAAGGATTATTTTAATATTATAATTTAATTAAAAAATAGAAATAACTAATAAATTAAATATAATATTTTAAAAGCGTTATAAAAAAAATTTATATATTTAATAAAATCCTTTTATATTACCGCGTTAATATTATTATTATAATATCGACTTATCGTTATTATTACTACGTTGATATTAATATTAAGACGTCGTCCTATTATTACTATCGCTATATCGATATTAATACTAAAATATTATTTTATTATCGCTATAAATAACCGTTTCTAGTATTATCTAGATATATAGGTTTTATACCGAGCGGCTGCCTATTAGGCTTATAATACTATTCTTCCTTCTTTTAAAATTCGTCCCGAACCTTTATTATATTTTTTTATAAAAATAACTTTTATTTTAAACTATATTAATATATTTATTCTCGCGGTATTATCGCGATAATATTTTATATCTATTATACTCGTTTATAAAAGGAATATCGTTTATTTTTATTATCGAAAAACTATATAAAGTATATTCGCTCGGGAAAGAAATATAATCTAGTAAAACTAGTAGTAGATTTTTTAAATATTAATAAAACTTTAAAAAAATTAGAATATAAAAAAATAGAAATTAAACTAGTTTAAAAAACTATAAATAAGTTAATTTATTTAAAATAGATAAAACTAAAATATCTCTAATAATAAAAGTATTTTTTAAAAAATTAAAAATAAAAAATATTTAATTAAAGTTTAAATAATATAAAAGAATTTAAATATTTAAAAAAATTTAAAAAAATTTTTAAAGTAATATATATTACGGTATCCGTTTCTATAATAAATAAATTTTTTTTTTTTAAATCTTTTTTTCCCGGGACCTTCTTTTAATTAGATTAGGTTTTATTTATTAATAAAACTACTATAATATCCTCGAGTAGTTTATAAAGTATTTTTTAAATTTTTATATATTTTCTAATATAAAATATTTTTTCTATTTAATAAAATAATATTAACTTTATTTCTTTAATATTTTTTTAATAATAAACGTATCTTTTTTTTAAATTTTAAAGTTAAATATCTTCTAGATTAATATCTATAGGTTAGCTGGTTTTAATAATAATATATAAAATTTTAGGTATACTTTAGTATCCTTTAGTAAATTAAGGTAGTAATTTTATAATTCTTTAATTTTTTTAATAGAAAATAATCCGATTTTTATATAGTTTAATCTTTTATTTAATATTTTAGTTTTTAGGTTTTTTATAAAAAGATATACCTTATCTTTTTTTTTTAATAGAGGTACTATTTTCCTTTTTTTATTTTAATAAATATCTAATAATTTTTATATATTTATAATATTATTATAAATTCGTTTTATTATTTATATTTATTTTATAACTAATTCAATTAATTAATAAAGTAGTTTTATTTTAAATAGGTTTAAATTTTTAAAAAAATTTATAAAAAAAAAAGTTTTTTTTATTATATTTAATTTTTTTATATTTAAAGCGAGTTATATTATTAATAGTAATAATACCTAATTATCTTATACGTTATTAATATAGTAGTATAGGTATTATTCTAACGTTTAATTAATACGCTCTATTTATTTATCTATTATTAAATAAAATACTATTAATATTTTTAATTTAATATTTAATAAAAAAATTAATATTTTTTAATAATTCGAAGTAAATAGTTTATTTCTATTATTAATAATTATTACTAGTATTTTATAATATCGGATAAGTCTATTTATAATAATAAATTCTAGTTATTTTATAGTATATATTTTCTTAAATAGTATTAAATAGGAGTATTTTATTAATCTATCTATAATAATAAATATAATATTATATTTTTCTTCTATAATCGGGTCTTTTAATTTTAATAATTTAACGATAAAATTTATAGTAACTTCCTTTTATAATAAATCCGGTAGTTCCTAATACTAGATTTCGCTATAACGAGTATAAATATTATACTTATTCTATTAATAACTAAAATATCTTTTAATATATATCTCGATATACTATTTTATATTAAAAAACTAATAATATTATCGTAAAAGTTATATTATCTTTATTATATCTAAATATCCTTATAATAGCCTATTATAATATTTTTTAATATATTTATTAATCTTATTTTCAGGTATTTAAAATTTTTTTTTTTTTATTAGAAACTATTTTTTATTATCCTTTAGTATTTTTAGCGTTGTATTTATTTAACGGTTATTTCCTAATAATAATCTATTATAGTTAACTTTTAGAATATTATAATTAAAAGTCTCTTTAGTTTCTATATAATCGTTTTTTTAATTTAAAATATCGGCTTTTTTATTTTTTTTCTCTAGTATATAAATAATTCTAAATTTATATTATTCTAGTAATTTTAACTATCGTATTTATTATTAATTTAGCTATTTAATTATAATAAAACTGAGTAAATTCTTATAATCTATATAAATTATTAAACTTAATAATCCTTTTATATAAATTTTCTAGATTTCTAGTACTATAACTATTACTAATAGTTCCTTATTATAAATATCGTAGTTTTATTCTATAGGCGATAATTTTTTTAATATATATACTATTAGGTGCTATTTGTTATTATATTTTTATATAAAATATATACCGATAGCTAGATTTAATATATTTATTTTAATTTTAAATAGTTTTTTTAAATTAAATATTTTATATATTAGGTTTTATAAATATATTTCCTTAAATTTATTAAAAACGCGTTATTTTTTTTTTTTTAATACTATTCGTTCGATATTTTAATTAGTTTAATAAATAATATTATAATATAAGAATATCCTTTAATAAACTTCCTATTATAATTTATAAAGTTGAGAAAATTTTAAACTTTTTTAATATTTTACGGTTTTTTCTACTATTTAATTATTTTTAATTTAATTAGATTTATTTTAATTCTATTTCTTCTAATAATAAATTCTAGAAAATCTACTTTTTTTTTATAAAATTTATATTTTTCTAGTTTAAACCGTAGATTTCTATTTCTAAAATAATTAAAAACTAGATTAATATATCGTTAATATTCTTTAAATATTTTTAAATAGACTAGAATATTATCGAGATAAATAATAATAAAATAGTTAAAGTATTTTCTAAATATATTATTAATTATTTTTTAATACGTTACTAAGGCGTTTATTAATTTAAATAGTATAATTATATATTTATAATATCTATACCGAGTTTTAAAAATTATTTTCTATTTTTTTCCCGCTTTTATTTGTATTAGATTATAGGCTTTTTATAAATCGAGTTTTATATAGTATTATACTTTTATAAATCGATTTTAGAGTTCGGAGATATTAGATAATAAATACCGGTTTTTTACCGTAATTTTATTTAGCTTCCTATAGTCGATATATAAGCGGAGCGATCTATTCTTTTTTAATATAAAAAGGATTGAATATTTTACTAATAATTAAGATTTTCTAATAAATTTTTTTTTTTTATTTTTATTTAAATATTATTAGAGTATTAATAACTTTTTTTTTAAAAACGCGTAAATAGGTTTAAATATAAACTATTTATTTAATTTAAATTTAATTTCGTGGTTTTATATTTAATAATTAGATAGTATTTTTATAATTACTTCTTTTTAAAATAGATATTTCTATTTTTTATATATATCCGGAATTTTTTTTAATAGAGTTTTTATAGATAGTTTAAAATTTTTAAAAAATTTATAAATTCTTTTTTTTATTCTATTTTTTTAATCTAGTTAACTTTTACTAGTATTTAATAAATTAGATATCTTTTAATTATTTTTATTCGAAGTTATAAATTCGCGTTTTATATTTAACTCTTTATCTATCTTTAAATACTACCGGGATATAGGTTAAATATCCCTTATATAGAAATATCGCTCGAATTTAAGTACTTTTTTTTCCTAATTAATTTCTAGATTATAATTTCTTAATTAAAGACTTTCTAATATTATATTATAATTAGCTATAGGTATAATATCGAATTAAAATTCCTTTTAATACCGGTTAATAGTTATTTTTAATAGTAATATTTCTTTTATTATTTCTAGTAATAATCCGCCGTTTATCGCCGTATATAAATATAGAATTTTTTTTTTAATATAAAGTAACCTTTTTTTTTTTATTAAAGATTCTAATATATAATTTCTAGTTGCGTCTAAATCGATTATTATTTAGATTTTTTATAGTTTATTTTTTATTATTATTATTACTAAATAAATAAAGGTATATATATAACTAGTTAAGTATTACTATTTAAAGGCTATTATTATATTATATTTTTTTAATTCCCTTTTTATTAAAAAGTTTAGTCGTTTCCCGATTTATTTTTTAGAAGTAGTATCTAGTTAAAAGTTCCTCGCTAGTTTTATTAATACTATTTTCTATTATATTTATCGAAAGTTATATACTTATATTTTTTTTTTAATTATATATAATACTTTTATAGTTATTATAAAAAGAACTTCGATTTATCTTTTAAAAAATAATAAATTCTATAATAATCGTTATAATAGAATCTCTAATTTAATTAGTTATAAGTATATTATTTTTTTAATAATATAGCGTTTATATATCGTAGTATTAGTTTTAAAATAATTTTTTCCTTTTTAGTACTAGTCCCGATTTATATATCGAGTAAGTTAATAATTTTTATAATTTTTTATTCCTATTATTCGTTTTAGGGATATAATTATATATCCATTTATTTATAATAATTGTTTTTATATTATTTAAATCCTTATTAGTAGCTTTTTTTAGATTTATAGGAATATAAAGTTTTTAGTCGTAATACGTATATATTATAAAGGTTTTCTTTTTTTATTAATACTAGATAATAGATTCCTTTAACGTTTTTTTAAATAGCCTAATCTAATAATTTTTTACTTTTTATTAATAAATAATTATCGTTTAAAATAGCTTTTAAAATATTAAAGTCTTCTTTATAAATATTTTCGTTATTAATTTCTACCTATTTTTTAGGTTTTTTTCTTAATATAGCGTTAAATTATCGAGATAGTATTTTATTTCCTCGGTAATTTCTCGCGAAATAGTCTGATTTACCGTAATTATAGTATATTTTAAAAATTTATTTTCCGGTTTTTTTTTTTTTTTTTATTTTTCTAGAGTTTCTCCCTTTATTTTATTAGGTAAAGCCTAATTCTATAGGTATAAATCTATAGTAGCTATTTATAAACCGAGTATTATTTTTATAATAACCTCCTTTTAAAAGTTAGTTTAAATAGCGTTTTATATTATTTAACTGATTTTTATTAAAACGTTTTTCTAGTTATTATTCGTATAACTTATTATTAAAGTTAATAGCGATTTCTATAATATTATTAAGTATTTTAATTATTTATCCGTCCCTTATAAATTTATTTTTTATATTATTTTTAAATCCCTGTATAAATATAGTAATAAAAGCGTCGTCGTCCTATTTTATAATAAATAAATATTTTTAAAACTTTACGGTATAGTTTAATACTAAAATTATTTATTATAAATATTATATATATTATTCCGCGATAAATTATTTATTAGATATTCTAAAAATTTTATATATTATTATTTTAAAAGCTAGGAATATATTAAATATATATTCGGGATTTTTTCCTTTTTCTAAATATTTACCGAGTAATAGTTTTATTTAATATTAAGCTCTTTTCTTTAAATATAAAGCGGCGAAAAAAATCTTTTTATTATACTATATTAAATAAAATATAAAATATATTTCTAGTTAAATAAATTAATCGTTTAGTTTATATCGGTTTTTATTAAAAGTATCGGGCTTATTAACTTTAATTCCGGACTGGTTATTAATTAGTATAGAAGTATTTAAAATAAAAGTATTATATTAATCTAAAATAGATATTCTAAAGATATTTAAAATATTAAGTCCTATTTTAATAGAATTAGTCTTTAAAGAGTTAGTTTTATTAAAAGTTTATAAATTTAAAATATAATAAGCGTTAATTATTAAATTATATAAAAAGGAATTATTCTAATATTATAGTTTAATTAAAAAATAGAAATAATTAATAAATTAAATATAATACCTTAAAAACGTTATAAAAAAGATTTATATATTTAATAAAATCCTTTTATATTACTATATCGATACTATTACTATAATATCGATTTGTTATTATTATCGCTATATCGATACTAATATTAAGACATTATCCTATTATTACTATCGTTGTATCGATATTAATACTAAAATATTATCCTATTATCGCTATAAGTAACCGTTTCTAGTACTATCTAGGCGTGTAGATTTTATACCGAGCGGCTGCCTACTAGATTTATAATAATTTTATAGAGTTAAAAATTAATTAAAAAATAAACTTTTATATATTAAATTATTTCAGATATAACGTTGGATATACGCTTTTTAAAAATCGATTTTTTTTTATCGATTTCCCGGAAATATTATAAATACTAAAATATTTATAAATTTTTAATTTAAATAATTCTATTAATTTTTAATTTTTATAAAATTTTATTTTATTTTATAAATATACTTAATTAGAATTATTAAACGTATTTTTTAGATTTTTAATAACGCAAAAACTAAAATAGTAGTAGTAGTATATCTTTTCGATAAAAAATAATACTACTTTTAATATTATTTAATAGAATTCAATTAATTAATTTTATCGATTTAATAAAAGTAATATTATTTTCGTTTTTTTTTAATATTAGGCGCGTATTTTACGCGCGTTTTAGTATAATTCGAAACCTCGAATATTTAAATTTTATAATTTAAAATTTCGAGCGATTCGATATTTATAATTTATTTTTAAATAGTTTCCTTTTTTTTATTTTTATATCTAAATAAAATTTATTTTAGAATTTTAATATTCGAATTTTTTTTCTATTTAATTTAATTATTAATAATAGTTAATTATTTATTTTTTTATTTTTTTTTTATTTATACTTTTTAATTTATTATAAAATTTTATTTTATATTTTTTAAAAATAAAAACTAAAAGCTATAAAAATTATATTAATATATTTAGTATTTTTTTTTTTAGAATATATTAAATTATTCGACTTTTTTTAATAAATTTAAAAATCTAACCAATTTTTTATTAATAGTAGATTTTTTTTTTTAAAATTTTATTTTATTATTAAAAAATTATTAATTAAGTTATTAATATATATATATATTTTTTAAAGTTATTTTAAATTTTAATTATTAAAATAATTTTATTTTTAATATTTAAATATAAATAGATTAATAATTATTTATAAATAATAAAAATTATTTAATTAATATTTTATATAATTTTTTTCTATATAAAAAATAGATTAGATTTTTTTTATAAATAATAATAATAATTACTAATAATAAATTATTAAATACTAAAATTTTATTTATACTATTAATAAATTCGAAAAAAATATTTAATTTTTATTAATAATAGATTATAAATATAAAATATTAATTTTATTTATTTAAATAATATTTAATTTAAAATTTTTTTATTATTATAATTTCGATATTTTATTTTAAACTAATCGAATTTAAATTATTTATTTTTATATAATTAATCGAAAAAAGAAATAAAATTTTACTAATATTAGATTTTTTTAAATAAAATTTTAGTATAATTATTAAAATCGCTTTTAATAAAAATTTAAATAAAAAAAAATATATATATATTTATAAAAATAATTATTAAATTTTTTATTCTATTTTTATTTTTTTAAAAAAATAGTTTATTTAAAATTCTATTTATTATTAAATATATTAATTAATATTAAATATATTTATTAATATTAAATATATTAATTAATATTAAATATATTAATTATAAATTTATTTTATTTTTTTTTAAAAAAATTTAATTTAAAGTTAAAATTAAAATTTTTATTATATTTTATTATTATAAAATTAAATTAATATTAATAATATATTTTAAATTTTATATATATTATAATATAAATATTTTATAATATCTTTATATAATAAATTTTTAATTTATTTTAATTATTTAATTAATTAAAAAATTTATAAATATAAAATAAATAATATAAATTTATTTTTTATATATATAAATAAAATAATATTAATTTTAAAATAAATTTTATTTATAAATATTTATAAAATAATTTAAATCTTTAATTTTATAATATAATAATATAATAGATTAATATTATTAATTATTTATTATTTGAAATAAAATTATTTATTTTATTTTAATAATATAATTATTTAAAAAGTTAAATTTTATTAATTTATATATATATAACTATATATTATATAATATTTATTAATTATAAGTAAATTTATTAAATTGAAAATATATTTATTAATTTTATATAGTTATTATTTTAATTTTTATAAAATTTTAAATATATTATTATTTTTGTTTTTTATTTTTTTTTTTATAATTTTTAAAAAATTAAATTTATAGTTAAAATTAGTATAAATTATTATAAAAAAACTAAAAAAAAATTTCTAGCCGGCTAAACCTCGGAAAATTTTTAATTTTTTTAGTATATTTTATAGAACTAGAAAATTAGCTAAAAAATAAACTTTTATATACTAAATTATTTTAGATATAACGCCGAATACACGTTTTTTAAAAATCGGTAATCTTTTTATCGATTTTTTAAATATATTATAAATATTAAAATATCTATAAATTCCTAATTTAAATAATTCTACTTATTTTTAATTTTTTTTAAATTTTATTTTACTATTTAAATACGCTTAATTAGGGCTATAAAATATATTTTTTAGATTTTTAATCCGATCGGTAGAAGTTTTATTATTTAGCTCCCCCGGTTTTTTATAATTTAGCCCCCCGGCTATCCGGCAGCCCTATAGAGCGTTTACCTAAATTTTAGAATTCAGCCCTTAATTATAAGCGTATATAGGATAGATTTAATATATTAATAATCTAGAAATTAAATAAATATTTATTTTTATAGGCGAAAAAAGTTATTTTATAATAATTTAACTTTATATAAATTAATATTAATATTTTATCAATAAAATAATAATTTTTTTATTATTTAAAAATATTATACTATATTTTTATCTAGTTTTTTATATACTTTTTTTTTTTTCGATTATCTAATATAATATTAGTATAAATCGTTAAAAATAATTATTTTTACTATTTTTTATATTATTAAATTTATAGTATCTAATTTTATATTAATTTATTATATAATAGTTTATATAATAATATTATAATCGTATTTTTTGAATTTTATTAATATAATAAATAATTATTTCTTTATATTAATATAAACGGAATAGTTTTTTATTAGATTTTATAAAAGGTTTTAATTTTTTAAACGCTAGTATAATATATTAAAAATAATAAAATCTATATAAATTTTATTATAAAAAATTTTAATATTTTTATAATAATAATAATAAAAAAAGGTATTAAAATTATATAAATAAAAATAAATATATCGATAAGATTTTAAATAATAGCGGTTATTAAAAAGATTATAAGATTTATAATATTAATAATATATTATTATTTAAATTATTATTAGAAAAATCGAAGTTTTTAAATATAATAAATAATATATTAGATTATAAAAGCTTTCTAATAATTTTTTTAGTAGCGTTAGCTATTAATAGTATTTAAAATTTAGAAAAAATCTTTTCGATAACTTTTTAATAGCTAGTAATATTTAGAATTAATAGCGATAAAATTATTGAAATAATTTAAAATATATAAATAAAAAATTAAAAATTATTAATTATTTAATTTAATTAATATATTTAATTAATATATATTATATAATTAACTAAATAGCTTCTCTAAAATTATTTAATGCTTATAAATTAGGATAAATTATTAATATATATTTATTTTATTTAGATAAACTAAAAACGGTTTTTAAAACCCTCTAATAACAGGAAAGTTAGCTGTATACGAGCTAACCCCTTTAAATCTTGATAATAAACTAGGGATTTTGGCTATCGGTTATTATAGAAGGATTACTGCGGGGTATCAAAACCTTATTAGTTGTCCGGTGATCGAGACCTTGGCTCCAACGTTCTTCGGGGAGGTTCACTCGTGGAGCTTTGATTGCAGGTACAAGATACCCAACTCCTTCCTATACAGCCGATTCTCGGCCATAAAGTAGGCTGCTGAAGCCTCAACTAGTGTGCGTACAAGCACTGGACACGCGGCGAGAGTGACGGATCTTTTACCGGGGATCCTCGGAGATTTCTCATCCAATGGCCGTGGACGCTATGGGATGGGAGAGAATGAGCTAACATTAGCTGCATATATGGGGGCTCAACCCCCATGAATGTACTTCTCCGCAATAGAACGACAAACCGTGTACTCACCCTGAGCTGCGGTCATGGCCATGATCACAATGCCAAGGCTTAAACCATATTGATTTACATTATAGGCTGCGGCCACGAAAAACTTATACCTCAATCGGGCGAGCCCTGTGGACGGCTATTTGATTCAAATCAGGGCTGGCTAAATTGAAGTTCCTGCGGCTGGTATTGAAGCTTGATTGTAGACTTGGCATGTTTATGAAATGAGATTCAAGAATGCAGCCAATTTTGGTCTTTTCCCGACAATCTGGTCAGGTTGAAGATCAAGATATCAACAATACCAATCATCTAGGCAATCAGCGCTTCCATACATCTTATAATCCACCTTTGCCATCTCATTACTTATTTCAATTGCAACAAATCTAGACCAGTTTGAGAACCAAACCTCTATGGCGGGAAACAATCTTCAATTGAACACCACTCCAAAGGACATACGAATATAGCCGAAGCTTGGCCATGATCCAGCTTGTCAGTCTCCATTAGCTTTGAAGGTGCGGGATCTTCTGTTGGTTTTTTCTGGATCTCATGTCATCCAAGACGGCCCTGCGCGACCCAAGACAGGGTGAGCATAGAAAGATGAGCTACCAGCTTTTGAGTCATGGTAATAGACTGTTCTGTGTTGCTATTCTGCTTTGATGTTCTGTTCAACCTCGGGCCGTGCCGGCAATGTATATCAATTACCAGACGACGAGGGCTCCGCATGAGCATACTCTTATCTTCGATAGTTCTGTCAAACATTCCCACGGAAAGCAGATACTTGACCTATCTGTGGCAAACAACCCGCATATGGCTGCCACTTTACATCAATCATTACCCGACAAGGCCGTACTTGTGAGCTGAGGAAATACTGGTCTTCGCTAATCTTGTGGCTTTACGGAGATCCGCATGATCAGAAGAAATAGACTCTACGTAACCCGAGCAAGTTCTAGGCTCGCAGCATCGAGATTCTGGACTTCGGTGCTGGATCCCTTGATCTCAAATGTAGTCACCGACGACAGCCGAACCTTCCCACCACACATCATGGTATAGCTTGGCAAGGTCTGGCGAGCCAATGGTATGAAGTCATCGCCTCTATGGAGTCATGGCCTTGACCGTTTTGGACATCTACACAACGTAATTGGGAATGGTCCTGAAGATCTGGGAACGTGGAGAAGAAGAGGAAGCTCGCTCAAATTGTGATCTGCCGCAGCTCGCACACCTTCTCGACCTTGTACTAAACTGTAGTCCATATGGCACGGATCGAATGTAACTCCAGCTGACGAAGTAGTTGAGAACTGAAAAGTGATCGTGATAGTCAATACTTTGTCTTTCCAGAGTGAGGGTGTGAGGGATTATGTAGACGGGGAGAGATAAAAGCGCTGCGAACCCGCTCTGGATCGTGCAATTTCCACTGAAAGCATCCATACTCGGAGCATTTCACGATGCGCTTGTCCTATTGGGCTACTGTGGTTATTGCCAGCCTCGTGTCTGCCGAACAGACTTTGACGTTCACTGTCAGCAGTACCACAGCAACTTCCGTGACCTGCGCTACTCAAAAGGTGTCGACCCCAGTCAAAGGTCCTGTTCCTACAACAACGTCGACAAAGACCCTCCCGCCGAACATTGTGCTCATCATTTCTGCATCTACGCCGGTGGCAACTACGACCAAGACACTGACATCGACCTCAACCAAAACTACTGTGGTCACGTCTACCACGACTATTGCAGGGGTTACGAGTACCTTTTCAACAACCTCGACTCTGACTGCATCCACCACCACTGTTATCACTTCTTTCCTTCCGACGACCACACAAACAACCACGACAGTCACCTCCACCGCCACCTCAGTCGTTCCCCCTCCCGAAGACTTTGAGGGCGTGGAAGAATCCACAAGTCAAACCGATTTCGCAGGGAAGAAGAAAAGAGATCTCCACGGTACTCGTCTGCTCCGACGAGGACTATCAAAGAGGACAAACCMAGCTGCTTACAAATATGTCAAATCCGTCACATGTAAGAACCCGAAGTGTGGAAGACCGAGAAAGGAACTATCTGACATGGAGTAGGCGTCAAGTACATTCAAGTGACCTATTACAAGAAGATTGTTGCTATCAAGCCAACGTCCACCCGCACGGTGTACGGCCCGACTTCTACAGTAACGACGACCTCCACCGTAAATTCTACGTCTTCAGTCGCACCAACTGCGTCGACAACCGTGTCTTTCTCCACGACCATAACCGTGACAGGGTCCACCACCGTTTTCATCCCCACCACAACGACCGCAACAGTCACCGAAACAACAGTCACAACAACAACATCCTACGCAGCCTGCGCTCCAACAAATATCCTCGGCCCCCAGCTCTCTAGCGGTGCCTATATTGCGGACGTCATATTCACAGACGATCGATCCCCCATTATCACCGAGACGGCCAATTCTGCTTACGACTGCTGCGTGAATTGTCTGCTGGACCCGGCTGGATGCTTCTACAGTATCTATCAAGCCGGCACCTGCACTCGTCGTGACCAGGTCGATTTCTGCAATAACCCGAACTACCTGGCTGGTCAATTCACCCGTACCAATGTACCCCCTGGGATTATCATATCCAATGGTCCTTGTGGCATTATTACAGATTCTGGGGATGGTTAGGTCTGTGTGTGTTTCTTGAGCGATCGTATCGACGGTGTCCGGCTCTCTGCTGATCAAGTGCACAACGGAGGATGGGATGAGAGTTATGTGGACCGCTAATGAGTTTTAGTCTTTGATTTACTTAATATTGCGGAATTTCTTCTCTGTTTTTCCTGACATTTTCTGTCTTAAAGCATTGTACAGCCAACAGTACTAGCTATTCGTTTACTAGGGCAGTTTCGTACACACTTAAGTCTAGTCAGTGATCTCACACATGTTTTATAGACACTTGTAGTTTTAGTGATCTCAAACATTTTATTGGATATCGTCGTGCATCGGTAGCCTCCTGTAATATTTAATGCATATTGGCTGAACGGTGTTGCAAGATAGCATGTTTAAACTATAATATATCTCCAGATTCGCAAGCAGATACCCTCTCAAGTACAGCTACAGTACGACATACCAAGAACTTAAGGATACCGCAGGTTATAGCTTGATATCGAGGCGGCACTATGCCGAATTCGATGATGGGATTTACCAAACAGCGTATAGGTCAGCCAACTCGCTGTTAGAAGCCTAAACTAAGATGGGGACTACCTTGAAACAAGTCAATTATCAAAGGCAGGAGATGGTTGGGTCAGCTGAGCTTCCACTGACAATGTGCGTGGGGTCTGGATATCTGGATACGTAGAGAACAATGATATAGGGCTTCATATCACCCTGAGCGTTAAATTTGGGATGCTTTTAGCGATAGGTAGACTCGTGACAGCTGCATACGCTGGAATGACTGACGCATAATAGAAGCGTTATATAGGAAATGGTCGCCTATGGCGTCTCGTTTTCCTGCGAATGAAATTCAGCACAACAATACACCGATCAAGCTAGCCTCCCTTGGAAAGCGATAAATCTTTACAGGTGCATCTCGACGGCATTCATTTTCTACACATTCTCCTACATGACTCGCCGTAGATAATCATAAATATATTCGGTTCAAGAGGAACGATTGATATCTTAATTTCTTCTAAGCGGCCTAGGATACCTCCGACGGATTTACATTATTCCCGTAAAGTCAAATGCTACAATTACCCTTTTTTTGGATTGTGGGCAGGTCGGACTGAAACACAGACACCATCTCGTGTGACCAATATCTGACAAGCAATTTGATTTTAGTTGGTAAGTACTGGAATCAGTTCCTGAACTGCAGATATATCCGATATCAATCAGATCCCCTCTGTGACGTGTCCGTACATAGTCAGGGAAAGGACCAGTAAAGGTACAAGTGTATCCTTTGTAGCCGATGCTGCCCAGATGATAATAACCGTAGAAGTGTACAATTAATATCTATAAATGCTGACGCTCGAAATCGCCTGTCATTCGAGCTCCGTCGAGCGATGTCCAGAGCTGGTCTATAATTGGGTATCAAAGATTTTCATTTCTACCGTACAAGTTAAGTGTGTTTAGCTTAACATTCTCTATAGTGTTATTTTGACTTAGGACTGGCTTTGATAGCAAGAGACTAAAAGATAATTTAACAATTTGTCAAATAATCGCTGTTCGCCTTATTCACATTCGAACTAGTAGTAGGTCTAAAGACTTCGTAAAGTCAACTTGAAGTGTTATTTGGCCTTAGAAAACCCTTAATGGAGATCCTGACTACGAACAAAAGTAAGCAATATCCATGTATTATAGCCATAGACGGAGATATCTTCTGTTCTATATAATATTGCAGAATCATTCGTCGGCCGCTGTCTTACCACACGATAAAAAAGGCTGCGTGTCTTCAAATAAAATCCGAGGCTTGGTGGAGGTAGCCGCTGCGGTAGTGGGTTGGAGCCATTGGTGCACGCAAATAAAGAACGAGATGATAAATATATTACTGATAAGCTGGTAGATATTGTTTACTAATGTCACAACGGGTGTTTAAGCGTATGCAATAAAGTGAAGCCGAATATAGGGAAATGTACGGCTTGTTACGCGACGTTTTGCCGCGACTGATAATCAGGAAATATTGATTGGGCAAGCGCCCCAATGGTCCGTGGCGTATATCGCAATATTTGATCTAGCAACAGATACCCGATCTTCCTAATCTATTATTGAAAAAAAAGCAGATTTCACAACATAACAGGCGTTGACCCATCTTCGTTAAATAAAGTTTAGCAATAGCTTCCTCTACCCTCTTCCAGCCTCTGGATCGTAGTAAGAGAGGACCATGTACTTTACAAAAACTCTTTCCAAACTATAAGGACAACCGCCACAATATGATATTATGCTATATTTTGCATTGGCGACATGCGCAACAACATGCGCTGATCCCACCTCAACTGACAACCCTTGTTTGAACCCTGAGCAACAAAACTTCGAATCACTGCGAATGACAAGACCCGTTATAATTTAGCGATCGCATTGAGCAAAGACGAATACGGTATCTTTTAAGGTTGCGCTCTTTATCATGTTTTCTTCCCTTGTTCTTTCAGTGCTTTTCTATCTCGGTATAGCTCCCACCATCACGAACGCAGCTATAGTTCCGACCAATGCAGCTCGAATCGATATATTCGACGTATTATGCTACGACCGTCGCTACTCCAAATTTGGCCCATCGTTTACCGATTGCGGCGGAATCATCAGTCAACAAATCGCCCGAGAGCCAAACCCGACTGTCCCAAAAGTCTTTTCGCGGAATCCCACCGCCTTTCAAATGCGGTTGCCATTTACCTGGACAACGTCACAACAGAAATGCAATATTACCATTGACATGCCAAGTCTGCCTCATGAAAGGGTTCAACCTACTGCTATAGCTACAATGAATCAAGTTAGGATAGCGGCTCTGGATGTTATGATTGCTTGTGTGGTTAAGAATGACCATTTAGGAGGGTTGACTCAGACGGGAAGGCAAAATCGTTTGCAGGTAAGGGTTGAGGCGGGGGGTCGAAGTGGTGATGCGAGTGTATAAGCGCGTCTTTGCATACCCCCGGGGCGGTCCAAAATAGGATACGCGATATTCATCGTAACCTTGAATATAGTTTTTTCAGTAAAGCAAAGAATATATGTCGTCAAAGGCTTCAGCAGTCGCCTGAATGGATTTCATTCTTCATGAGCGGTTTCTCGAAAGGGTCTAAAGTAATGCTTATTGGTACCGCAAGAGTTATTTCAAATAGATTTCTCCATGTCCAAGGAGCTGGATCAACTCTCAAGGAATAATAGATCCACCTACGGCAGTCCTCAGCCTATAGTAGAAATAGGAGATCATTACACCGCGTATTTCTCTGCACGACTCTTTCTCTTGCAGGCGCTCGAGGAAGGTCTCATGAATTTATAGAACACCAAGCTAATGATCGAGATCACCTCACAAAATGCGAAACTCATTCATTTAGGTGAGACTGATAGAATGCATACCATCCGAGTAATCGGAGATTGTCCTATTATTTTATTCTATGCGTTACCAGGCTTGCTCTATTGCCAAGATAGCAGATTATTTCCTGAGATATTATCGGATATCGTGGAGGAGATGCTTCAGGAAGATATTCGTGGTGGGTCAATGCAAGTCAGTCCTTGGAGGACTCTTAGGTCGAGGCTCATACAGGATAGTCTCAGAGGACGTTGCGATCTGGAAAGGCGTTGTGGGAACGAGAATCATGCATCCAAAATCATGATTTTATGACTTTATCTTTCGCCGGAGAGAGCGATCGAAAACGAAGAGTAAGGAGCTATTACTAGAGTTAGTCGACAACGACGAAAAACACCTTACGAATACGCCTTTACATGTTCAATCATTCAATAGTCTTTCTAGAAGTCCGGTTCTGTATCCAGTGTGTGACCTTCGTGCATCCTAGTCCATTTCATTACCGCAGAATTCCTTGGATATCTTTCCAAGATCCAAAGAAGAGACTTCATCCAAGCTTCGCCTCAAGTCGATTTCTCGGACACAGGGTCATGACCCTGGTGCATTGTTTGGCCTTTGCTCTGAATCCGTACGACCTCGCTTATAATGTCCCCGAGTGGTAAACTATCTGGATGCCATCAATGTGCTTCGCCTAAATAATGGCCAGTCGTTAGCGACCGTTGGTAGTCTCCAGCGCGCCGCGGCTGAAGAGGCGCTATATTGATCCGCCCAAATGGGATGTGGCGTAAGTTTTGACAGCTATCCTTGCCTTATATGGACGTTCTGGGCGGCTTCTCATTGATCTTCATGCAAGAATCTCGAATTGCGCTCAGATCAACAAAGGGGCTGGACCACCTATGATTGATCTTCACCTGTACCGAGGCGATGTCATGCAACGGAGACTCACATCTGGTACATAGTAGACTCTGGCCGACTATGCCTCGCTTATCATGTCTAATACAGGACAGATTGATGATCTTCAACGTCAGAGACGTCGCAACGGACTGACAAGGATCTTTATCCAGACCGAAACCTGATATATCTGTCATTTCTCATCTACTTACGCCGAGGATTCACACAGTTCTTTCTACGAATTTCTATCTCTTACAATCAACCACGAATCATCACGGCGTAATGATGAAGCTTTCTATCCTAAGCCTGCTCCTTATGTCAATATCTCTCCGCCTGGCGGGAGCTGTCACCGAGCTCGACGTTTATCCATCCACCGACTGCTCCGGTGACATTGTAAACCCTCGAACCTTCGAAGAGCAAGAGGGTGGCTACTCACCTTGTATCGCCAATAATCAAGGACAGAAAAGTGTAAAGGTAATCACGAAGGGTCTTTACTGTACCGGTATGTATTTAACCCGATCGCTTGGGCAATTTCCTTGACTTACTGATGCATGCTGTGTGCCCCAGTTTACCTATATACCGATACCACCTGCACCACTGGGAAAGTTGCTGTCGGTGTCAAGCAATGCACACCTGGCAGCTGGAATTTGCTTAAAGCCCTTGGAAGTCGACTCGTCTCTAGCGCCTCCGCGTATTGAGCAGCGTCGATCTGGGCGTTCTTCAAACGTTTTTTGCTATGCGCCTCCGGATCCGTGCCCGTTGTGCTGAATGGCGCGTTTGGACCCAATCCTCACTCAGGAGCTTCGGAAGATAGTTGGAATGAAGCGATGATTGATTCAATTGGGCTGCACCTATCCCATTACGAGATGATGGTACTGCAATAGGGAGGGGCTGGTAGAACAATGCTCGTGCTCGTAACCAGGGCTTGCGCTTGCTTGGTTCTGGGTTTCGTAGTCTCCCTTATTCAGTTTTTCCAAAGCTCATATATATTCAGTGTAGAAGTACATAAATCGCTGGTCTGCTAGTTCGTATTTCAAGTCTCAACGGGTAAAAGGGTAGGCAAAACCTTCGAACTACTGTAGGATCTCAAGCTAATAGGCTATAAATTGATTTTTTTTTATTTGTTGTATGATGATCGATGTATGGAGATTTGATATCAATTTAAAGATATTGGCTGAATTATAATTTACTCTGTGTCTCCAACAATCACTATATTATCATCTGGTATTGATATACATCGAGTCCTATCAATCCCCTTTTCTCCTGTTAGCAAGGTTCAAAGTCACGCCTTTTACTTTGGTAAACTAATCCTCCTCTCTTATTATTCGTATACACGGTCCCGTTAACTGTAATAACGTTTGCCTAGACCCGGCGAAAACGGGCTGTTGCATACATGGTCCCTCTGTCGGTAGAAGTTATTGCTCTTAGCCCCAGCCTGGCTGGAAGACGGAAATTGTGAGCAGTCTTAGAACTCCAAAACCCACCGCCTCAAAGCAAGGCTATCATTCCTTCTGCCGTCAGCCAGTGAGCGTCGCCTTTCGAAGGTGGGACCGTCTTGGGTAAGTAGATGTAACTGGCTCTAGTAATTGGTGCAAATGGAGTAGCTGAGTATTGCCAGTTCATGGCAGGTCCATGTGCTGTTTCCAGAGTCCGACCATAAAAATCTTCTGTCTGCTGCTCGAAGATCGATCGTTACCCCCATACGACAGCGACGTCTCCCACCATTAGGTTTGTAAACTCGGCTAGCTGACCGTACGTCTGGCCTGGGGGCCCCTCAGGCGGAGCACAGCAGTAATCAGGAAGTATATCGTGGCATGTAGCGGTAGATTGGTAGCCGTGAAGTTCGCCTCCTACATCAAAATAATTGTTCTCGGTAATGGGCGGGCGGGAGATCGATATGTCAACTTGTACTGTGCAGGTAGGTAAAGTAAGGAGGAGGATCCAGCAATCACAGGAAATATGTGGKTACATAATACTTGGAACAATTGCACGAGCAAAGGCGGTTCCGAAGACGAATATTATCATTAGCCTTAAAACTAAGGACTAAAGGATCCGAACAGCTAGCATGTCGAACAACGCTTGTTTTCACCAAAACCCGACTACAGGATCAGTCAGTGCACAGAAGAGCCACGCCCAAGCTTAGCGACGTGACATAATGTAAAAGCGCTGTTTCTCAAGACTTTATGGTTGCACTGACCTCTCTGGTCCGTGCATCGATATCCAAAAAAGATTACCGAAGTCTCGGATCATGTGCGATGTGCTCCACCCCCGTCGGCATGTTTGAGCGTCCTACAAGACCAGACGTTATAGACGAATTCCTTACGAAATGAGGACACATAGTCTTTGAGATAATATCGAGGCGTGGAAGAAAAGCCGCGGAGGGTTGCTATCAATCACTTCAGTAATACAGTTATTATAGTAGGTTAAGGCAGGATGATAACAGGACTTCGCAATAGACATAAACCTAAAATTTCAAAATGACAGATAGGCATTACCCCAGATCTTTGCGTGAGCTGTCGTGACTCGCTATTAAGCATTTGGGAAACAAAATGTCATCGTCTAAACGAAAGAGATCTAGTAGGACTAAGCAACTTGCTACCATTTTGTATTTTGCGATCATATCTGGACCCTTATTGGCCGATCTGACTATATCTTTATTGTCGATAAGAGGTTGGCAAGATAGTCTAMGTCGTTGCATTGGGCAGTCACGTGCCCAGATAGATATCTAGCTCTTGCACGATAAAGATAGATTAAAGCCTCATCAGATCGTCTTCAAGGAACGTTTTTGCTGCCGGGGTCCACTTGACTTCTCGGTGCTATCCATTCGAGAAAGCGCACAAGCCTTCGCACTCAGTGGAAGTCGTCTTGCGCCACTTACGGAAGGTACCAAAGCATTTGTAATTTGACCAGGTATGACGGGTATGAGTGCTCTATGGGCCAAAGCCGTGCCAGGGCTTGTAGAGTCGTCTGGATATCCCATTGGCCACTTCGGACTCTGCCAGTCGTATTCCGCAGTGAGGAAAATATGCTCACTTGCAGGAACGACTTTCCATTGAATACTCCAATCCTGCACCAAGCCTGCCGCTATCGCCACCTCGGACTTTAGTCTTACAACGACTGACGGGATTGGAGACCACCGCCTGCGAATTTCAGGGTCCACGGTCCATTCGACTTCGCTGCGGTTCGCAGTAACATAGACACTACCGAACATATTCAACGCAGTCCTCGGATCAGTCCAATTCAGGCCCATACTAATGACGTTATTTTGAGGATCGTGGGGATCGTATGGATTGTAATTATTCAGCACGGTTTCTATTAGGTCTCCGCAAGCGACACCCCAGGCAACCGCTGATATCGGAATATCCGCCACTTTCATATGACCCTGCCATAGGGTGAAATTCTCGTTAGGATAGACGATTGGGGGCCTTGGTCCAAACTGAGCAGGGTCGCTGTGCCATTTGCAGTATTGTGTGGTCTCGACGTACCACACTGCATCTAGCTCAGGTGTCTTGTCGTCAATGATGATGAAAGGTTTCGTAACTCCTTCGGTGTCGAGAACGTTGCGCAGATCATAATGAGACATTCCGTAAAGATCAGGGCGGTCGTAGATGGTGAGCTCGACTTGCGCATTACCATATCGCGCCCATGTACCATCGTAGAAACCATGCTGCACGGTCCTCGTCATTTCTTGTGTCATTGGCGACGTTGAGTAGGCATTGATGGATTGCAAAATATGATGATCGATTATAACCATCGTCTCAATTGTTGCTAGGATGGCTGATGTAGAATGTGACTGCTTCCCTAGATTGTGCGCAGGGCTAGAGTACTTTTTGTGTCGAGATATGCGCTTACACGCCAATAGATGGTGTCATTTCCGCCGGTTCGGGTCTGTGCGCGAAGAAAAGTAGATTTCTATATTGAAAGACTATTTCGCGGTAATTCGGGCGCCAGAGGCTTTATCTCGATCATTCCTCTAAGGTTGAAATCCCTAGATATCCTAGTAATCCTCCTAGCTTCCAAATAAGCCGGTGAACGGGATCCCTAAGTTGACAAAGAACCACCGGGTGTTATACTTGCGACCTCATCAATGCCAGTGCATGAGTTTATCATAATGATGAGCCCAAATATCGTTCATCAAGTACCTCCACTGCCCTGAACCTCAACAATATCTTCCAAAGCACCCAATTCAATCGTATCAATCCGAGGGCTCTTTGATCAATCCGAAGGCTCTTTGATCAATAAGGGAGCTGCGATTTCTCAATAGGTTTGATACATTGATCAGGCCTCAGCATTGAAGATTTTACAAGAACAGTAAAACCCGTGCAAACAATCTTTAATTGGGCGTTGTTGTAAGCTAAGAAATCAGTTTCTAATCATATCACGAGAACAGCGCCACGCCTTTCCACCTATCAACATGTGAACCCAACTCGGATTTGACGAACAGAACAGCAGAAACAAATGTCTAGATCTCCTTTGATTACTCTGGGAGTGTGGTTAAAGATGTCTCAAATATAGCAATCGGAGCAGATTTATCAATCCGGAGTACCAGCCACAGCAATCCTATCAAAACTGCAGGAACCGACCCCCGGCTCACATTCATCCAATACATTGGCCCTATAACCCCGTCAGGAATCTACTCAATCGAGCCATAACTTATGCTTGAAGAGATGAAAGGACTTACACCGCTCTTGAAACGCCATTATAAGGCGCCGTGACCTTCGCCTCATCAACCTTGCACTCTCGAGTACCGAGCGCTCTCGCAGCATACGCGTAAAGCTCGTAGCTCTTCGCAATATTCCACGGAGGATCTTCTCCCCCATTATCAGGTGTGACGGCTTTTGTGACGCATTCCCTATATGAGTGCATGGTCAGGCACCAAAATTACCTGGAAGCGATCGTGAAGAGTCCCATACCAACTGTAACAATTTCTTCTCACCCCGTCGTCAACATCGACACCTGCCAAGGTCTTCACGTGCATGAGTTCATGAAGGAAAGTACCACCCTGATCGATCATGCTAGGGAAATCGGAGCTTGGGAAATCGCACGTGAGTTGTGCAGGGAGAGCGAAGAATGTCCCGCAAAACACAACGTTGTAAGTGCCGTCATCGAAAGGTCCTGCTTTCGATATCAACCGTCATCCCATTGCCCTCCTTTTTGGGGCAAGCAGTAGAGGACTTACCTGCCGCGTAGGCTGCAATACGCTGATTTCTCTGGCAGTCATAGTCACTTTGAAAGCGTTCGCATTGCTCTAGAACACCGAAGTTCTTGTTCACAGGGTCGTAATCCTGCACGCCTTGATAGGCGTTACTCACGGTTCCTCGTTGATCTCCGTTGTTGAAGTAGAGGCCCCACAAAGCGGCATTCCCACTGCCTTGCGCATGTCTTGCCAAGTCCTTTGCGTTGTTTCTGGCGGTCTCGACGGTTTGGTCACCATTACAATCGCCTGGACGGTATCGGTCGGCTCGTTTGTTAAGACTTGGCTGAGATACGGTTAGATTCATCATGATGGGTTCTGACCTAATATCGAGCTGGTGGAGAGCATGATGTCGAGGTTTCCGGAGGACTTCCTCGATGGTGGTACCATTACGATGGAGGAAAGCAGAGGTGATCAAGTCCAAAATAACCTTATATTCACCAGCGTTGGGGACCTTGAAGAGTTTGGTGAGGTCATAGTAACCCACATGCTGGCTCCCTGAAGGAATTTCGACGAAATCATCCGGTACAGCATTGGTGAAGGTGAATCTCAACATGTCTTCCCCAGGCGTAAGATTCACCTCGGTACCGTTTAATTTGTGCGTCACTCGGAATGATCCATGCTCTGCAACGGATTGAAAATGGGAATTCCATGTTAAGATGGAAATATCATGACCATAAGTATTCCTGGTCGAGACTTTGATGTGGGTCTGGTTCACTGGTTGTAGAGACGCCGTAAGCGACAGTGCTTGTGGGGATGACGAGGATGTCGAGGGGATTGATGAGTTCGTGTATGGTCGGATGACCATGCTAAGTCCAGACTTTGCCGCACCTAGAAGGACCAAAGGATAGAAGAGCTTCATGGCTCACTAGTAATAGTAGAACTCGATTAATGGTTGACAAAGGTGCCGCTGGAGTAAACTGACGTAGAGATTGAAGAGAAGGGTTGGATGATGAGAGAAGTAGCAAACGTAGGTGAGTATATATATCCATGATCAAGAAGGAGCTCTTGGGTGTAGGACGTGATTTTCAACGCCTACTCTATTCTTGATTCCGCGAGCCTCAGTTCGAAGCACAGCAACATTAGATTAAAAGAGTCGCAAGCTCCAAAATCTACCAAGAAACCCAAAACATGCCATGATTCAATGTGTATTCAAAGCTCTTCTATGTCTCACGACGAGTATGGCGTTGGGTTTGACGACAGCTGGGTGTGGTAAATGGTATTTGTGGACTTGCAACTGATGTCTTGACCGCCGAACAAAAATAGGTCAAAGAGGGAGGTTGTCTGAGCAATATTGGTACACAAATACACCTCGCCATGTGTGAGGCTCAAGGCGGAGTTTTAATCTCATCCCGCGCTGGGTTTCACATGGGGCGGGCCGTGTATGACGTCCACAGCCCTTTTTAAGTGGCACACTCTTTTGATAGGTAGAGTTAATGACCGCGTGGACGACTTGGAATTCAAGCGAACAAGTCGATCAGATACAGAAGGTTGTCGATTGAGGGAAACGATGAGAAATGGTTCTTGAAAAACAATGTTTGACGTAGGGTTGTGGAGCAGGCATCAGAAGAGATTTCGAGACAGCAGCGACTCTTTCATACTCGAGAAGGGAGTCGATCGTTCCTCGAGCTGGTAACTTCTCCAAAGACACGAAAATGATGAATGCATCTCGGCGTGTCTACGCTGCATGTAAAGAATCGAGGAGCCCGGGGTGGAAGGAAAAAGTGATTAGAGGCGGATGCGACACTGCGATTTACAGCCAGAACCCACTGAGCCACGCCTAGAAAGTAGGGCACGTAGCTCAAAAAGTTCATTTGATACTAACACCAAGAGCACATCATAATTTTCGAAACGTTCGTGGGAGAAGATGGACTGTTTGTTCAGCAATTCTCGTGATAATTTACATGCCAAGGAACACCAACCTTTTTTTTAGGAGTTTGTGAGTCCTATTTATACTCCCCTAACCCATGAAATAATGTTAGTTTTGTCGATCTACAGGGGCAGGGTGACTAACCTAGAACAGCAGCTGTGTGGCAAAAGCAGACTCGATGTAATGCCTGATTTTAATATAATCTTACATTGAATCAATTATCTAAGGTATCTAGATACTCCAATCGCGTGCTTAATACTCACTGAAAGAACCTCGAAGATTCGACGCTGTCACAGGTTGAAAAAAATAGAAGAAAAAGTCCTCTATTTTATAGTGCGATAAAAGCTACAAACGCTAGAACCCCTGCTGATCAGCAAAACTAACACTATTTCATGGGTTAGGGGAGTAGTCATCATATTTTCAGTCCCGACCTAGCCATTTAGAGAAAGGACTGCCAACCTAGTCGAATTATGCGCGCTCCATCATAAAATAGTGCCAAGTGTATAAAGTTATAGAGAATATAGACTCTCGCGCATTTTAATCTTGAAAATCCTCCCGTCCCAAGCTTCGATATCCAGCGTACTAGACGCGTACCCCTAAACAGCTAAAAATATGCGTCATGTGATAATACCCAATGAAATGCCAGGTTATTGGTTTCGGAAAGCAGTTGACTTGATTATTTAGGGTGCTTCACGTGGAATCTGCGATGGTGAGGTACTCTTAAAGCCCAAGTATCCTGTCACTCGCCGCGTGAAATTTGCTTGAAAGATCCATCGCTCTGCGTGAGGAAGCAGAAGAGAACGTTTTTCAGCATTGCATCGGTGTAAGTCCTGCGACTGGGCATAGAAATCTTTGATTGACGGAACTGATTGTAATCGAGTATCCTTGGCGTTGATAGTGGATGCTTTAATTGATAGCTCTCAGTTCGTCATTTAAAGGCGAGGGTTGCAGGTGGACGCTGCCTCACATCAGAGTTCTTAAAGTTCCACTGCGTCTCTGCTACGCGACCGTTGCAATGGTCCAGATCTCTCTACGGGCATTTCAATACGGGTATATCGGCATGTAATTTCAACCAAGCGAGCGGGATGTCCAAAGTCTGACTGGCTAGGCTTTCTGTCGCCCATTCATACGGCTTGCATGGATATTCAAACAATCGATCGCATTCATGCGTACGACATCAAATCAAATGAATGAGAAGGGGTTCTTTACGGTCACAATGCAAGCTCACAGTAATGAAGATGACGATTAAGTTTCATTGAATTTTCTTGCTGTAATGAGAACTCAGTTGTTATATCCTTCAGGCACAATCACTATCGGATTGCTGTTCTGGATACCCCCCGGTGTGGCTTGCATGATGTATGAAATCGCATTCGCATTCACCGCCACACCCGTGTTCTTTACCGTGTCGGTGGGGAAGCCATTTGGATCATTAACGGCAATGTTGATGCTGAGGCGGGTGAAGTTGCCGTGAGCCACTGCAGTGTCGACCATCTTATGCAGCGTGGCATCGCACCTGGTGCCAATCGCGGCAAGCTGTGAAAGGGCGACAGTAGGCAGCCAATACCCGATTTGGCATCCTACTCCGGCACCATGCCAGTTCCATCGATCTGGACCTCCGCTGGAGGTGAGTCCTCCTGTTTGCTGAATTTGTGCGCAGGTATTCGTCAGCTGCTGGTGACAACTGTCGATCAGCCAATCTGGGTCTGTTTGGCCGCCTAGCATGGTTAAGTCGATGGGTCCGTCGTCGGTCCAAGCGGCGGCTGCTTGTACGGGGACGGCGATGGTAGGGACGAAGAGTGATGACGAGAGGAGAAGAGCTGTATAGCTGAGGACACCCGTCGAGAACATGTTGTGATGTTATACGTTGAGCTGAAGTGAATTATGTATTACTGAAGGAATAAGTCCAAATACTGCTATATAATGGTTCAAAGTCAAGAGACGTTTGTTGGTTGGTGGTAAACATTTTCCCATGGAGAATTGCCCGTTTATAAGACAAATTGCGCTTGCGTTGAAACCTTTCATTTCGGAGTGTTTAGATGGACTAAATCGCACCTGGAGCAACGGAGGGTTTCGATTGCATGTAGTTTACGCTCAAAGCATACCTTGACGTAAAAAAAGTCTAATTTTTCACGTGGAATCAGCTTGGAGATGGAGTGAAACTGTACAGGCGCTCAAGCGCTCCGTTTCTGAGCCTCATGCATCTAGCGCGAATTCACAGCAGCGAAATCTAGATCAATACATGTCCGAGCATGAGATATCAAAAACGAAGCTGGGGGAGAGAGCTGATGCAGAACAGACTCGATCAGTATTGGCTCACACAAAAGTGATATACTGGAGAGGAGAAAGTTGCATATTTTTCCGTAATTCAGATAGCTATAATAAGAATCACGGGAACACCATTGAGCCTCTGGTTAGAAGCGACCGCTTATCCGACCCGTCGTGCGATCGGCGAGTTTTGCGAAGCGCAGTCGAATAAACCACGCTATTAAGTGAAACGGGGCCCGGTTTCGGCTTCGTTAGCTAATCTACAACAAGCTAATGGCGTCACATGTTTTCGCGCATGTTTCGTGCTTTATTTACGACGTTCTCGAAGCTTTTCGTCTGATCGTAGCCGCGCCGGACCAAGCCATCTGAGATACTGGCCTCTCACATTTTTGACACTTCCTATGATGCAGCGCGTGAGCCTTGCTGCTCATATTCTGTTGTGTTCACTCGTTACGACGATTTGATGATGCACGACTGTGAGCGCATGCTGCGAGGAAAGACCCCAGGTCTTCCCATTATAAGAAGCTCGCAAAGTAGTAGTCGATCCCAGCCAGCTAAACGTACTGATTGATACTAATTTGCATCTTCAATGACATTGGCAGCCTCTCTTTGCGATTCAGGTTCAGCCTTTCTTTCGTTTAGACAGCCAGAATTAAGTAGCTCATACGACTTTCATCCACCTGACGACCTTCAACTCTCGAAATCAGTACTAGCCACTGTAACCCATCGTCGTTCCCCGTCGGATGATTATGTAGGAGTCACCATGTTTTCAAATCACGAGCCCCACTGCTGTGTGGTTCTTTGCTTCTGATGTCATTAGGAAGGGGAAGGAGCTCTTGGCAGGGTCTTAACGCACTTCAATGACCGAATCTCTTGCTCTTCCTAGTCCCACTCCACCATCAATTGCATCTCGACCGCTGGGATGTCAAGTCTTCCAGCATCCAAGCGGCTTTTGTCTCTTGCATGGGCTGTCCGAGTCAGTCTGCGCCATCTGGAGCCTGGCTTGGTTGCATACGTCGATACCAAAGCCTCCATCACTACATTCAGATTAGCAGCTCGGTATACCTTGTCGAAAGCTTTCCGTCAGCTACCGGAAGAGGTTCTTTCCCTCATTGCAGATCAAGTGCGCAATGCAAAGTACCAACAAGAGTGGGATGAATGGTCCAGCATCGTAGACTGCCTTACGAACAAATGCGAATCATGGTTTGATCACCTGTGTCCAGCCGACATGAAAGATCGTGGCTCGGTCGGTTCTAGTAAGCTGTCCACCGAAGGTGTGCCAATCAATGAATACGATCACAGCGCTTGGAACAAACACTGGGATGTGCAGCACGGGTGGCTCGATTTCCTAACAAACCCATACACAAAATCCAAAGAGGCAAAACGTATTCATGTAGGTCTTGGTATTCCTTGTATCACGACTAGACTCATCCAAGCATTGCAATTACCATTCCATAGGCAAATATAGTACCTTACCCCGACTGCCAGCGATAGAGAATATCATCGTTATCCACAGATGTTCCTTGAATTCGCCGGTCCTGCAGCTGACTTGCTATGTTTCAGGCTTTCACTCGAGAATGCGGAATTCAGCCATACTTCCAGCTTAGAAGAATCTATGACAAGGACAGATTTTGTAAGATTGATGCAAAGGCCTACCTGATGCTTCCACTGGAGAAATATTCGGTGCATCTGGCGTCTGATGGAATGGATGATCCCTCCGCTGGCTTCGCTGTCGATAGCGCCATCGATCTTTCGAAGCTAAACAGTCTGACAGACGAGCAACTACAGGACTTTGAAAAAGTGGCTCGAATCCTCAGAGTCCGCCCAATCAACACAGACCCAAGGAAAAAGGAGTCCAAGAACAAGTCAAAGACAGGATTGCTGGGTAGCAAGAGCTACGGAAATGACATAAAAGAGGATGAGGCCGATTCGGGGAAAAAGTCAATTCGACCACAGCTGATGCTTCTGGGATGTGGTGAACGATCAGAGAATCAGTAGTTCAAGACTTATTGATGAAGTGAGTTCTTGTTATCGTCAATTGCAAGTTCTGCGAACTTTTCTGACCTGTCCCGAAGAGCCATGAAATCGTGAAGGCAGAGAATTGTACCGGGGCAGCATTTGCAGGTCGCATAGGGGCAAGCTTTTGATTTGCAAGCCATGGCATACAGGCCTTTCTTCATTATTGCTGAGACGACCTACATGAAGATGCCATGATACCTTGCTAAAATAGTGGCATGTCGATATCGTGGTAAAGATTATCTTACTCACAGGATTCCATGACCGAAATCTCATGTCTTATCAATCAGTTTTTGCCGACAGGAAAACGCCAATTGCCTCTCCCGACAACGATGCGCTCAATACACGTGGGGAAAAATTGCCCCCCAAAGTGGTAATCGCTTCTTGATTCTCATGCGTCATCATCTGAGAAAATACTGTACATGCATACCCTCCATCTCCATCTATTCACCTTCATCCACAACATGCCTATGTCCAAACATCCACTGTTGCCCATCTTTCTCTACTACCTATCGACCATCTCTGGCAGTCCAATTGATGACCTCCTACCCAGCGCCCACTCCATCATAAACACAAATCTAACAAACCGGCTTGCCACAATCCCCACCGACTTCCAAGTCCGACGAGCATACTCAGCCCGAGTTTTCTTCCAGCCCGAGGCATGCTACACCAACATCGTCGCTGCTCTTGTCGATGCCGCGCAGGGCGATTTCAACACCGACATGCCCGTGGCCAATTACCGCTMGTCGCAATTTAGGCAACCTCTCATTAGGCTCATGACACCAGACGATAAGCCCATACCGCGGAGATATATCGTCTGGGGCTTGTTTCTGATTGCCTTTTACCTGCGTACTTACCAGGCGTTTGTGGTAAGTCTCTTCATGCTCTCGTGGCAAGGGAAGGAGATCGGTGCGATTGGTGTCGGGGGCGGTGGGAAAATATTCGGCAGTATTGGTTCATCTTCGGGCTTACCACCCACCACCATGACCTCCCCAAGAAACGACGATACGCATGTCGATTTCGCGTTTTTCGGCACGCGCGAGCTAGGAAAAGATGCCGTATTCATGACCATAATCAATGCATTACGGGAGATAGCTCCTGGAGCCGCACACGGACTCATTGAAACACCGTGGATAAACTTCCTGAATGGGGAGGATTGTGCATTGACGGTCTCGCCGAGCGAAGCTGTGAGGACGGGGAAGGGGGTGTTTACTGTTGAGGACTTGGTCTCGACGATGGCGAAAACGGCGTCGTATTTCGCGGCGGAGAATCGGTATCGGCAGCTTCAGATGAACATCAGCTCGAGGGGTGTTAGACTTGCGCAGGCGGCGATTATTTACAGATTGGGGGTGGGGAAAGGGGATGAGGGGAGTCAAGCTATCAGCGTTACTTAGTCCATACGACTGGATGTCTGATACCTGACATCTTCTAATGTCCCGTAGGGATTAGAGTGTAGTGACAGTGACGCGAACCTGGATCCTTTCAGCTCGATTTTTGCTTGACAATGATCAGAGCTGAGATATCCACAAAATCTTTCACGCTCAAGTTCCGCTTATTGCCTGTAGCAGCTGAATTGTAGTTTTAGCCCAGTAAGGTGCGCATTTGGATTGTGACCATACGTTGATAAACCTCCCGTCGAAACCGAAAGCATAGGACTGGTTGTATGCTAAGTAACATCATTAAATGACTATAGAAGTACGCGAACGCTAATCATGAATGCAAGATTGGGTTCAGTATTCGCTACATATCTATCCATGCAAGAAATCAATACACAGCTAATCTAAGCCACCCCACCCATTCACTGATGACCAAACACATGACTCCCAAATCGCGAGGAGCAGACTCCATAGCTCTCAACATGCAATCCCTACGACCAATCTCCTCACTCCGTCGCCTCAAGCCACCTATCCGTCATCCTCACCGTCCACAAAAACTTCAACCCACCCCCCGGTTCACTAACCACCTGCCACCTATCCCTCGGTTCCTCCTTCCGAATCCTCCTCGCCATCTCCCCACACAAATACTCCACTTCTCTGAACCTCTCAACCTGCAACTTAACCTCCATGCCCTCATTGCCCATTTGACTAAAGCTGGTAGGATGATTGCTACTGCTGATGCCCGGATGCGTGAGCGCGGATCCTATTTTTCCGAATAGGTCATGCGTAGTCGACGAGTGGGAAGCATCTTGCGCATGCTTGAACTGCTTCTGAGAGAGCTCATTGGCCGCTTTGTGGGCTTTGTCCTCCCAGGTGACCAAATTATTGAGAAGGAACATGGGGTGGTAGAATGTGGCTTCCATGAGGTAGCATTTTGCCATAAGACTATAATGCGCAAGTTTTTCTTCCGTGCTGTAGCATTTATCGTGTTCGTGGCAGGTGATGATGTTGAGGTGGTTGAGGCAACGTTGCCAAGCGACGGGTTTGTAGTTTTTATTTGCCTGTGGATTTTTGAGTACAGGGATTGGGTTAGTGGTGTGAAATTTCTGTCGAGTTGATTTTTTGTGTGGAATGAGGGGTCGTGCTGTTTACTAAAAGATACTCACCTCGAAGTATTCTTGTTCGAGAGGACCTTTGAAGTAGGTAGGCCGGAGGAAAGTGTCGAGTTTGTGTTTGAAATTGAGTGAGTCTTTGGAAGGAGCCATGGTGTGGTGTCAGCTTTCTGTTTGACAAGATTTTCGCGGGAGTTTGTCGGTGGATTTGAAGATTGAGGAGAAGAGAAAAAGAGGCAGGGAAAGATCGTATGATATATACGATGTGGTCCTTCGAACACAATTCACAGTCACAGGTACATATCAAAATGCATGGCTAGTTTCATAGTGTATGAAGTCGTTTATAGATCGTGACTTGGTCTTCTTTGCAGATCGAGAGACAGATGAAGTCTCGAATTGTAGCTTCGCTGTCGTTTCATAAATGCGCCTTCGGTTTCAGGGGTTAGAGATGAAGATCGAGGTCGTAAACCGGCTTCAGCTTATCAATAACCGAGGTACTTGGGCCAGGACTCATGATTCAACGCTGATGGTATGTAGACTTTTCCTTGGTCGCCACGTGCTGCGAAGGCAATGAATCCATTTGTGGATGTAGTACATGAACATCAATTCGTCAAATCTGTTTCTCGTAAATCAAACAGCGCCACATAAAATGTCATCTTCAAAGTAACCAGCTTATCTATTCCTCATTGTATTCACCAAGGATAAACCCCATCCTTATGCACAAACTTCCCCACATCCCCATCCCTCTTCCCCTCAAGAATGCCAAGGACCAACCTCCCCGACTCCAGCGGATCCTTCGCATTTCCCCCACCACTTCTCTCCTCCTCACTCGTCCCCCTCAAATTCGACACCACAAAGCCCGGACACATGGAAAAACACTTCAGCCCTTTATCGCCATATCTCTGCCATTCCCCTACCATGAGCATATTGAGCGCCGCCTTGCTGACGCGATAGGCATCGATGTATGGGTAAGGATTGTGCACCGTGGACATCGATCCAAGAGCGCTGCTCATGTAGATGGAATATGGATTGTCGGTCTTTAGCAGAAGAGGTCTGAAAGCTTCGGCAACTAAGGCGGAACCCGTGACGTTTGTTTCCATGCAGATTTCCATTCGAGTTTTCATGTCCGGGTCCATGTTGGCAACACTAGCGTTGTTGATGAGTGCGTCGAGTTTTCCGTACGTGGTTTCGACATACTGCGCGGCTTTCGTGATAGACGCAGATTCAATGACGTCTAGATGTATGGTAGATAGGGAGCCTTTGATACTGGTGCTTTGGATGTCTGTCATAGCCTTGTTCACTTTGTCGAGGGAACGGCCGGCCATGATGATGTGGAAGTTTTTATTTGCTTCGGCAAGGACTTTCGTCGTGGCGAATCCAACGCCGGAGTTGGCACCTACAGTCTTCATCAGCGGTCAATGACGAGAAAATCAAGACGTTTTCTTGCCTGTGATGAGCACTACTCTGGGCGACATCGTGTAGTTAATTGAGAGCCGAGGTAATTAAACTGACGCTAGGCTTAGTTGTGAGTCGCGATATTGAAAGAGAAAACTTGAAACAGCTTTGATCTATAGACGAATAGGTTTTTCTTATATGCTACTGTGAATAATCGAAAAGAAATGAACAACATACCTTAAGTCCGACACCTTCCCGATGGTGGAGCAACAAGTTCGGAGATAATGACTCGGTGACCCGGTCTAACTCCTTTGTATCACGTTGCTAACCTTGTGATGGCAAGCGGCTGTTGCACCGTGAGTGTAAACGAAAAGACCTGTCGCACGCAATGGTCATCGGAGATGGTGGTCAAGTCCCAAGTCTCACATGAGAATCTGACGAACTGTCTATGGCAAAATCCTACGAGAATAGTGTCGAGAAAGTAGTTGATTGTATTCCTCCTGCTCCACCATATCTCGGCTACAGTTCACCGTGTACTTCTCTCGTTGGTAAGATTTGGCGGAACGAAGCATGATGGATCCATCGACCATACCCGACCTCGGAGGCTCGGCATTTAACGACTCCTATTCTCGATTGTTCATGTCGGAAGGTAGGAATAATCGCAGTCCCTTTTCGAGCTCTGCGAAAATGTGGTTCTCGTCAAGACAGAAAATCCATACCCGCCAAGCCTTACCACTTCATTAGCAAGTATATGGTCATCGCGCCTCTTGCTAGTCTAGCAATAAAAATCCAATACTATGTCAGATAATCGGCCCTAGCTAATAATCCATTGTAGACATAACCTTCCAAGTTTGAGTAATCGTCCTCAATACTAAGAAACTATCATGGCTTGAAAACATGACCCATATTAGATACCCACGACTGGATGTCCTCCCCACCCGATCTCGACCAAATCTCTCATAGCGCGTCAAACAATCAATCGTCCTGATATACCAAGATCAATCTTGAGCTGATCGAGTGTCTGATTTAGTCTCACCAGGAATCTCAAGGAGTCGTGGTCTTGCTCTCCGCTTCCCAAGCCTGGATGGCGGTCCCCAGCCACAACATATAAAGCATTTGCCTGCAAAAAGTCCTTCTCATCCAATAATTCACGCGAATAAGGATGGATCACGGAGTAGAAAAGGGTATCCAGAGAGCAGTCGTCTAATCGACTCAGGCGACAAAGACCTTCGACAATATCTTCCCAAAATCCTTCCTCGATGAGCCGGATGCATGAGAGGGTCAGGCTCTTGAGGCTTGGCAGCTTCAATAATAAAAAGCCAGCGAGGATGTCGTAGGAAATTTCAAGCCCTCGGAGCTCAAGTCTGCGCAGTTGAGGCAGCTGTATCTCCCGCAGTGGAGGAAATACATGTGTGAAGTTGAAGAGTTCATAATCTTCGTCTTCGACATCTTCACTATCGCTTGAGAAAAGATCGATTCCATAAGCCTTGGTAGGTAGCAAAAGCGTCAAATTTGTCAGCGATCCCATAACCTGGACGACCGACTTAAGGAGACATAGATCTGGAATATATAGTTGATCTTGGTGAGATGCCATTCTAAGATCCAGCGACTTGAGGTTCGTGAATGCCTCGAGAGAGAACGGAGGCACTAGTAATCGGTCCTCTTTCAGTAACGCTGGAGAAAGACCATCGGAACCGTCGTAATTCCCGGGGACGCGCAACGTTAGTGGTTGTTTATTCGTCTCATTAAGCATTCGAATGAGCCAGTTGAAAGCTTTACCAATGCTGTACCACTCCTCATGGTCGGATTTACCGAGAACTTCTTGGGCAGCCAATACGTATGCTGAACTGGGTGGTTGGAGCCATGAAGGTGGCCACGAGCGAGCTAAGGGTGATCCAGTGAGGCGCATTCCATTACTACTCATGGCTAGACGAGGTGCTTCACTGGTACTAACATTTTCCCATTCATCACTCATATCATCTGAACCACTCATCGCATCATCCTCGTTGTTGGTATTCTCCCTAACGTCATTGAAAGCTTTGCTACTGTTTGTGCTGCCGTCATTTTCATCCGTCTCACGACAGCTCATATCCCAGGCGTTCCAAACAATCACCGATTGGATAGGTCCAAGCTTCCGTAAACCTCTGCAAACTCTGTCAAACCAGACTTTATTGATATTGTCTCTCTGTTCTCGTGCAGCTAAGCAAAACTGGCGATATCCTCGCATGAATTTAGAATAATCTTTGCAGAGCGCCAGGCCTTTCTCCTCTGCGATATATCCTCGTTGGAAAAGCAGCCGAAAGGGTCTTAAGAGATCCATCAACTCCATTAGATCATCGTTTTGGTATTTTATCTTATCATGGTGTGGCTGTAGCAATTGGTCGGTGAGGGCAGTGTAATAATCTGGCAAGGAAAAGCCTGCAAATTTGACTGAATCATATACGATATGTTTGACAGTTTTACTAAGAATAGGATGTTGCGTTACAGCATCGAAGACTTCCATGTTCTTCGAATGCGGAGAGATGAAGACGGTATCGATCAAAAATGGTTTGGCAAGCAAGGCCAGCCTTCTGCAGGCGAGGCGTAATTGCTTGACATTCCGTTTTAGATTTTGTATCACAATGAGGACGACCTCATTGGGGCAGTCGAGGAGGGTCGTCATGTTGTGCGAGAGAGAGAATCAAGTATAGAAGGTAGAAGGAGAGGAAGGAAAGATAGAAGGATGATTAAAATACCTGATTAGCGCACATGCACCCAGCGCAAATATGCACCCCACGAAAAGCCCTAAACCCTGGCAATAGAGGGGGTTTTGGCGCCAAGAGGTTACGATCCGTATTTTATCTGCAAAGTCCATTGCAAGGCAGTAAGTGTGTCGTCCACCATGTTCCATCTATTCGAATCGATTCATCTACCATTCGCTATCAAGACGTCTCGCAACCTATACGAAGGTCCGAGTTCAATAGGGTTATGCCCGTGGAATGCGAGAGGCGCCATTGTAATTGCTCGATCCCAATTCGTTGCGGTGCGTGAGTCACGTCGTCGAACACGACCTGTTGTGGCCAAAAAAGCTGCCTAGAGGCTATACTTATATTACAGATATCTTTTCGTTGCATCTGCTCCTCTTAGGTCTGATGGACTTGGACGGGTCATGACTTCACTTTCAGTCAGATCTCCACTGAACCTCCTAAATTTGGTAAGTTGAGAACCCGAAGCTTACCGCTAAATCATCATGTCCCGAAGAGCATGATTTTCTACAGCGGGGACCAAGTATAGCCTTTTCATATGCCTTACCTATCTCTCGTTTTCTGGATCTCGACGCTCGTCAATTTCGAGCACATCCAATAATAAAATAGACACAATGAGAGCGACAGATAGGACAAGGCTCAAAGCTAAACTTTTCACTCCAGTACGCTCGAGAAGCTGCTATTCAATATATACTCTTCAGCCACTGATATTCCCTCTTCTTGTTCTTGCTTCTTGCCAACGTCAGATCATGCATATGCGTGACATACCTCTATAAACTCCCTTCAACATTGACATCACGGCTTGTCTGGGTCAATTGTAAGGACTTTGTACGGGACTCCCGGCTAGTGAGCACTTTGTGTCATATTTCAGCGATAGAATCATACTTATACGTTTACTCGCATTTTTCTTAATGAAAATTGCTTCATATTTCCGATTCTCGAATTCGATTCTGATCATTCAGAGCCACCGACGACGCTGAGAGCACTGTCAATCAGCTCCAGCCAAAACAAAGAAGGGCAGAGGAGCTCTGAGAGGAGCTTGTCGCCCGCAAAAACTTCTTACGACTTAGCTAGAGAGGTTGACGGTCCTTAATCCCTTTAATACCAAGCTTGGTAACTCGTTTGCGGAGTATCAAATGTTTTACTGGTCCGGCGGCGAGGAGCCAATAAATAAGTTGCGGCAATGCGGAAACAAAATGCTAACCACCAATGGAGTTCCATACCCGCTGGCGGATATTTCTTCCAACCTCACAATGTCAGCACCACCCCACGAGTACTGAACTCGGACCCAAAAACGCACAGAGGATGCACGCCATCTGGTTCATTCTCACACTCTGCTGGGTGTATACCTTGTGCGTTCGAGCAGCAGAGCCTCCACTTACGCTGGGCTCTCTTGGTCTCTTTGCGCCTAACAAAACCCTTACGTATGGGCTCATAAAATACCTTGCCGTGTCACCACCCTTCGTACATTCTCTGCCACTAACAATAGCGAAGTCCACCCCTAGATTCCAGACGCATCGACCCACCCCCCTCCCTCACCCTAGTCACAAATTACAACCCCCCCGGAATCCCCGACGACACCATAACCTTCACCTTCTCTCGAATCCTCATGTCCACCGACGACGTCACAATCGCCCTCCTCTCCGTCTTAAAACGCTCCATCGACCACCTCTCCGCTGCATCCGGAAACCCCTCCGCCCCACTAACGACCGATTTCTCTCTCCGAGACTCCTGGTATCGCTTCGAACTAGGCTGGGATCAGCATAGCCAGGAGAAGAAATTGCTGATATCAGAGCTCTATGTGATGGTTATGAAGTTGCTGGAGGTGAGTTTGAAGTACGTGATGCGGGAGGTGACGTTCAGGTACATGGTTCAAGGGAAATTTCACGCCGTGGGCCGGTTGCGGAACCCGATTCGTCCGCCGCCACGGAGGAAGATGGCTGTAGGGCCTAAGTACATGACGCTACCGAGCGGACATGTAGAATGGTCTGACTACGGGCGGTCGATGGATTTCGAGCTCGTAGCCAACACGATGATAAGTCTTTTGGATAATAGCTGGCAGCTCATCGTCGCATCACGGAAACATGCCGGAAATATGGTGATCGACCGGCATCCATTTACGTACCGCGACGTTCGAGGGAAAGTTGAGATTGAAGTTTCGGGGCCGGAGGGGAGACTAAGTTTGGAGGAAGTGATGGATGTGGCGACATATATGGTAGAGTTTGGGAGGGTGTTTTTCATGGAGGAACATACGTGTGTGTTTACGAATACTTACTATCCGACTGAGACGAAGATTGTGGGGACTCTGTTGAAGGCTGAGGATTGAAACTTTTGATGCATTGTGAGGGGCGACGATTGTACGTTTATGGGAGGTAGTTATAACGAGAGAGTGCTGAATGCGTGATTTGTGGTAATTCTCCAAGGGTAGATGGAAAGAATGCCTGTGAAATATGGGTTTGCCCTTATACTCTCACTAATAAGAAACATTGTTTCAAGCATCAATTTACGGAATCAGAAATCACAAGAGTCGGCAAAGATGGTAAATATCAGAAACCAATAAAGCTGTTCATGTGGCTCGGTCTCAAACACCGTGGTGATGTAGGTCCGTCCCTTTGACCCTGTAGGCCTGATATTCCTCGAGACCTGCCACGTTTCCCTTGTCTGTTGTAAAATCGCCAGTCTCAGTAGTCGATGCAGACTTGCTACTACCTCGACTGTTGATGTATCCACCCATCGGCCACGATTCGTTTTGCTGCGAGTGGTTCGAGTGGAGGCTCAGGGTGCTGCGTACACTCCTGATGACCTTGTCGAGGGTGACTTTCCGAACCAAGTACTGAAGAGTTGGTAGGCATGCTGCGATGATGGCTAAACCAGCCTCAATCATTGACCAGTAGAGAATTGTGGAGACCGTCACTTGTCTGAAAGTCAGCGCTGATGACGTGTGGAACAGGGAGGACTCACGGTCAGGATCAACTTTGGTGTTGAAGCCGGCATTCGTGATCTCGTATGACACGACGACCTTGATGATGGATGCAACGACGGATCTTTGAGAAAAAGTTAGTCATTGAGCCACGAATGTGTTAGAGGTTGACATACACAGCACCAGTTGCTAAGATAGCCATGACCATCAGCTTCTTCCCAACTGTCGTATGCAGGTTCCAGATCTGTAGAGATTAATTAATAGTAGTCAGATTCGGGTGGGCCATGAAAGACTGACCACCGGCAGAGGTAGGACGAGAACCATGATATCCGTGATGAGATCAGACACAACGAAGCCATTGTCCAAGTCAGCGGTCGAAGCACAGAATTCATTGCGTTCCTTGACACTCCTCCAGCCAGCGGATGGGTGGACTCCACAGCCAAGGATGAATCCAAAAAAGAAACCGACTGCCCAGAATAAGACTATGGTGATGACAACTTTCGTGGCCCAGTCGAACCAAGTCTTTCGGGCTGTGACGAAAAGTCGACGATAGAAGAAGGTAATGCTAAGCTTGAGAAAGCCAAAGGCAAGAACCATCAGGAGGCAGAAAGCGTATTGTACCTTTGATCCTTCCTCTCAGTGTCCTATGTTCTAGCCGTGTGTACTCTGCTCACCTTTCCCATCAATGCAATGGTAGGATTGACAGTCGTCATACGCTCCTCGGGAGTTAAGGTTCCTTCGTACGGTGTGGGATATCCAATGGCTTTGCCATGTACGCCTATTCAAGTGGTCAGCTAAATTAATGGTGGCAAGAGTCTTCAACTCACCAATGCAGAGAGTGATGCCCATACCAATGACAACACACTGCAATCATTTCTTACCAATGATCAGGTTTGATGTTGGGGAGAGACTGACATACCAGAGCTGGCAGCATCAGAAAGTCATCCCAGCCGGTTGACGCTTTTTGAAGTCTCCTGGCATTCAGCCGCAACACGACCAGCACAACTCCTAGAATTGGCAGAACGATCGAGGCAGCATAGATGCCTGCTGATGTTGCGTAGGGCACAGAAAGTTCCTTTGACAAGGTAGCTGGCATAATGACTTGTGATCGTGAGCGTTTTGACAAGAGAAGAAGATAGATCGATGTCAAGGACCGTGATTGTTTGCAGTGGCTTCAATGGAAATGAGACCATGGAATGACCTTTCACGGCAAAAGACTCGGGGCGAACTTATTCCATGACAAGGCGAGCATGTTTTGCCTGTGACGTACTCGGTTGCACGCATGAACCAAATCAGCGTGCTGACCCGAGGTTGATGTAACTTGCCTTGCATTGTCGTATTGCAGCAGAGCCAGCCTCCTTCCTGATTCAGTAACTTGAAGCTCATCGATTAGCCGCGCTCCCGAGTGTCACTTCCATGCGTGTCCCCCGAGATTAGAGTTTGAGCGAATGATAGGTTCTGGCACGAGCGATAAGCATTCCCAGAGATCCGGGGGGACCCACACACCTGGACGGGATTGACAACGGCGCAGGTACGCCCTTGCATTGAGACGCAGCATATCATGTCCAAAGCCTATTGAAAACAAGGCAGTACTAGGCCATCCGACAGCGGGTCTCCATTTTCAGCTCATTTGCATATACGATAACTCAAATTTTCGATTGTTGCAGTCATCTGAGTGGCACAGCTTCCGATGATGACCTCGACGAGGATCAAGGCAACTTATTAGTTGAGCCCGTCGACAAAGATTATATATATTTCTTTCTCCCCATAACCAAAATACTTACTCAAGCCTAAATCTTGCCAACCTTCGAACTTTTCTTATTCTCATCATGAAGCTCCCTCTTACATCCACATTCTTGAAATGCTGCCTCCTTATTGCTACGAGCACCATTGTCATAGCTCATCCAGGTTTGCCATTACGCTTCTCCCAGTGAGAAGAGAGGGCTGGGCATCGCTGATGGACTTGCAGTCAGCAAAGAGATCCTAAATGTCAATCCACGAGAGGAGTCCGTTGCACCTACCGAGGAACACGATACTGCAGCCGCTCCTCCTTCTCCACTAGCGTGGTTCTGACCAGTAGGATGCATTGAGTCAAATCTCCAACCCCCCACTAATGGAGGTAGATATCAGATGACCACGGCGTCGTATCGACCACGTCCTGTTGCAAAAGGTGGATGATTGTACGATAATACCAGGTTGACCCAGCATTAGGCTAGGGCGAATAGATTTTCTCAATCTCTAAGCAAAGTGTCCACTCTAAATCCTGTGACCGTCTAGAAACATGCCTAGCGTAGTCTTTGTTCTATTGAGTCCCTGAAGCTTTTGACCGAGAAAATTGAGGTAGCTTTTGAATAGACTTGAAAGCTATCCATTGTCTCGATCACAGTGCACCGTTACCGAAGACCTCCTTCACCCGAGCAATATATGGTGAACCATCGGGACAGAACTTGTGCCTTTCCAGTGAATCAAATTCTGGATCATGGGGTCTGATGTATCGCCAACAAGCCGTATGGGCTTGTGCCCATGCTTCGAGCTGCTTCCAGTCTCTACATTGACGAATTTGACCGGTTCCAGACCGTCCTTCGGGTTGCAAGCCTGTATATCGTGGGGTATCATCTGCATAGCAGAGGACGTCTTGCCTCAAAGCATCGAGGCAGTGTAGTAAATGAGCTGTCGGCTCGCTTCGTTCGATTCCACGATCGAACTCTAGGACACCATTTCGGATCGTTTTCTGTTTGTGATGTGAGTCGTCATCGCAGGCAGGATGATTGGGCAATCTGAGTACATACCAGACAGTGAAGAGCGTGATATCCATTGAGGAGATACAGACCCTTGGAGTCATCCCACGGAAATCGTTGAGAAATTGGTAATCCTTCACTGACCACATACGAGTCATCAAGTGCCACAGTTCCGTTATCAATGCTTATGGCATCCCAAAGACGATCCGCTAATGATTCATTCTCCCCGAAGTATGGAGATCGAGATTCCCAAGCTCTTGGTATGTTCGCTCGTAGATGTGCTACACTGAGATTAGCTGTAGAGCTGTAGACTCTGTGTGCGTGAACGAAACCATAGGGAGTTCGGCCAACACGATTCAATTGGCCCCAATCGTGCAAGACGATGGAAAAGAGTAATACGTTGATAAGGATAGAGACAAAAAAAGCGAAGAATGGTATGGTGCAAGGAATCCATGCGCGACTAATGTGACTCTTCTCTTGTGATGTTGTGCTTCTTTTCTTGAGAAGTGTATATTGCCGAGTTTTGTTCCACATGACTCTGTATGGTAAAGAATGAGATGAGAAAGTCAATTTCTATGTTTGATAGCCCTTCAGTTTGGAGAAGAAGCAGGCTGAGGAGAGAAGCAGAGGTCGAGCACCTGCAATCCCAAGACAAGTTTGATCACCTCTAATGGAGTAGGTGTGCGACAATCTGCCTCGATGCTTGGTCATGGCGTGGGAAAGCGGATGAAAACACACAAGATTCCATCTATGCACTCTTAAGGCGTAGTTGACCGTCTTTGGAAGGACGGGTCTGCGTCGGAGATGACTCTCCCAAGCATCGGAATGCTCGACATGCAGCTGGGTCATAATGCGGGTTACGAGTGGCCAGGCATCCATTGATTGCATCCAGGCGAACTGATTGAATGCAACGATGACATCATAGCTGAGGCTGAGGCGCGGAAGATGATCCGCTACCCGTATGTCTTGCATATCAATCCACTTAGAGAACAACGACCCCATTGGACAAGGAAGACTGCGGCCGTATGCGTGACATACGACGAACCCACACTACAAGGGTATCTTGCATCAGAAACCCCAGTTCTGCGGTGAAACATGATTTTGTCGGATAATCGTTTTGGTGAGGAAGGTGACACAAGGCTGTGACCTCATCGTACGGAAAAGGCTGAACATGCTTTCAGCCTTGTGTAGGCGAATCAACAGTTCGTGACTCCGTCAAAGTCGGCGTTCAACATTTTGATTTACTCTCAATCAGCAAAGTAGCAGACTCATTCTTCTATCTTACTACAACACCCTCTTCACCTTCGCAGCTAGACGGCTGTGCAGCTTCCCCTTCAGAATGGGACCGCTGATGAAATTGAGTCTGCAGATCATAGTACTTGCTCTGACCATATTCATCTGCAACTGGATCATTACCTCTCTAAAATATGTGCAAGCTGTTCGCCGAAATGGCTGCCGCCTACCACCCAAGTATCCCCACAAAGACTTCTTACTGGGTCTTGATCTATTCTTGGATCAATTCAAAGCCATGAAGCGAGGAGACACTGCCAAGACAGAACGTGAACGTTTCCGTAAATATGGCAAGACTTTTGAGGCAAATTCATGGGGAACCAGATGTATTCATACCATGGACTCATCCAATATCCAAGCCATCTTGGCTCACTTGTTCAACTCGTTCGGCGTTGAGCCCATGAGATTGCACATTGGCGAGCCTTTCATCGGCAAAGGCGTATTTTCTACTGATGGCCCTTATTGGCGATACTCAAGGGATCTCATCAAGCCCATCTTTGCACGAGCTCAAATTAGCGATTTGGGTGTCCTGGAGCTTCATACAAATCGAATGTTGGCCTTGATACCAAGTGACGGAGTCACTGTTGACATGCAAACGCTATTGAAATTGATGGTCGGTGGTGCCTTTCAATGGTTGTTGCTTTCAATGTTCTTCTCTACTGACTGAATCCTCCGTCAGTTCCTCGACCATTCAACCGAGTCCCTCTTCGGTGAATCTTCCGAAACACTGCTGGCAAAAACAGACAACGCTGTCGATCATGAGCTGCTGTCAGCATTCGACGCTGCTCTCCGTGGACTTGGCAAACGTATTCTGCTCGGAAGACTCAGACTTTTGTTCATCTGGGACCGTTCCTATGGCCGCTTAGCGCACCAAGTACATCAAGTCATTGACCGCTATATTGATAAGACCCAGGCACGAAAGCTCAAGTACAATATGCAATCTCCACCAGACCTGAATCCGCAGCGTATCGTCTTTCTTGACGAGCTGGTCAACGTATTGCACGATAGAGAAGAGATCAGAAACCAAATTATTAACATCTTTCTACCAGCACGCGACGGAACAGCCATCGCATTGAGTGGAATCCTGTTTCTTATGGCACGTCATCCGAGAGTATGGCAGAAATTGCGTGCCGAAGTTCTTTCCATCGAAGAAGCTAATCTCACCTTCGAAGTGCTCAAATCACTTCAATACATGAAATACGTGCTCAAAGAGAGTCTCCGTCTCTTAATGCCCGCCAATCGCAACATACGGATTTGCCTGAAAGATTGCGTTCTCCCCACTGGTGGTGGTCCTCAAGGAAAGTCGCCAATCTTCATTTCCCGTGGAACACAAGTAGTTGTGAACCACGGCGCAATGCAAAGAGACAAAGAAATTTGGGGCGACGATGCCGATGATTTCCGTCCTGAACGCTGGGAGGATGTAAAGCCCGGCTGGCACTACATCCCCTTTTCTGGTGGGCCAAGGGTGTGTCCTGGGCAACAGCTCGCACTCACCGAAAGTGCGTATGTACTTGCTAGGCTTCTGCAAAAGTATGAGGGCATTGAGAATAGAGATCCGGAGATGGCTTTTGTGGAGGAGAGTAGACTTACGATAGAGAGCCGGAATGGAGTGAAGGTGGCTTTTCACACGAGTGAAACCGGGATAGAGAAACCATGAGAAGCTTAGATAGACTTGTCAGCAATAATCAATGAGCACAGACCCAATTGAAAAACTTATTGTTTCTTGAAGTTTTACAGTGACACATTGTTACTCCTACGGTAGTCATCCGTAACACCCCAAGTGCTCGTTGTCCAACCCAATAAATTCAATGCTACTGGCGCAATGCTCTAGCTTTAGGGTCGTTCTCTCTGCTTGTAGATTGTTCGGGACTTTGTTTTTCGATCAGCCTTGATATTCCACGAAATACTCGTTGCAAACTCACCAGCCATAGACACTCACAAAAGTTGAATACGTCAGAGTATAATGTTTGCAACCATCCTCACTTCTCTACACCGCCTCAAAATCCAAAAGTCAACGATCATCTACATAACCCTTGAACATCCAACGCCCTCTCCTGGTATACTATCAATAGAAGCAAAGAGATAGCCTTTCCTCCCATCTCACTCTAGCCCGAACCCCACACAAAATCCGCTAGCCGATCAAAGGCTCTAAACCTCGTGAGTATATTCATTGATTTTCGAACTTTGGGCGATGAAAACTCCAGAAAAAGTCTAGTGCCATAGAGACCTCGGATCCTTCCATATCCATGTAATCGTTGATTCCTCTACCATCTCATTCCTCCGAATTAAGGTATACATTTTCATGATTATCCGTCTTTTCTCCAGTCCTAAGTCAACCCAACCCCTCTCCTACAGGATCTCCCATTCTCCTCCCCGGAATTGATCCAAAGCTTCGAAAAGGGTTGAAATCTTACTCGCTCCACAATTGTAGCCGCTCCAACCTCACGAACAGTAGCGCCTCCAATAGCTCCCCCCTCGCCCCGAAATGTTCCAATCCTCGGAATGTTTAGATAAACCATACCCCATGACCATTTCCCCTCCTGTGAAAAATATCAGTCAAACGAGTATATGAAAGAAACCGATTGACTTGCCACATGCACTTTCCAGATCCAAACCCCAGCTTCCAGCCCAAAAATCCCCGTGAATTCTCTATCCTGCATTCATGTTACCCATATCAACAAATACACATTCTTACCGCACTATCCCTTTCGCACAAGCCTCAAAGCCCCCCGCTAACAATCTAATCAACCAGAGATCCACTATCCATGCATGGCACTCCCAGCTTTCCCCGATTACCCGTATCCCCCATTACGGGAGCAGTTGCACATGTATTAGTCTTTCTATGATTACTCCGCGATTCTAATTCTATGAACACACGCCTGGCTCGTCATCCCATTTCCATTGATTCAGGTTACATACATTCGACATCTACGCCAGGTTCTCCTCCGCCGTACCCTAGCGTATTCCTTTCCTCTCGCCATGGTAACATATAGTCCATTCCGAGCCGCTAACGACGTTCATACCAATTATCCCCTTGCAATTTTCAAGAAGCGGCAAATGAGCTTGCAAGTAAGAATACGTTACTTTATTGATATGCTTATCAGACATAAAATTCGGGTAACGTAGAAAGCTTTTGATATGAATTCTCATTAATCTCCTTTCCTGTTTACATTCCGATCAAGAGAGAATCGTTGTCCCGATTGATCCACGGCCAATTCATTACACCAAATTCCAAATTTCCTCTCCTTTTCCCTTCTCTTCTCTGTCAAAACGCTGAAGAACAGGTAGCAAGGATTCTAGTTTAGTGCATCAAATAAGTCTGACAGAAAAGTGACTCTAGCGCACCAATCTATTAGAACCATCTAATCTTTAATTCCTTTTCAATTTCCATGTCATCCCTCCTCTTTTCAACGACTTTCCTCCTGCTCCCAGAGAACCCGAGCCTAATAGAAATTCTACAGATATCGCAATCGTCGACGTAGCAACAATGGTAAGAAGAGAGGAGCGGACCTTGGAAAGAAGTCGGAGATGAAACTCACTTACCGCTAAAACATTCTCACATTTCATCCTCTGACATGCATAACCTTCCGTGTTCCCGAGCTATCCCGATCGCCTACCCTCGAACCTCTCCAAGGACAAGAATTACAATAAAAAAGTTCGCACCAAAATTGCATCGCCAGGGATCAGGAACTCAAGAGCAATTTCAAGATTTCCTTGGGGAACTCGTTGATAGCGAAACTTCGCAATGAGTTGTTTGCGTAATTGATGCTATGCTCATCGATCAATTATTCAAGCAGATCATAGATATTGACTCCCATCCAAGTAAGATGATTAGAATGGTAGCTAGTAGCCACGCCCAACCTGTGGTTTTTCAAAGCTTCTCATGTTTCCTTCCTCCAAGACTCACCGAGAAGACACCAGGAACGCCCGTAGGGGCTTTATATCTCCCTCGTCGTATCGTTTGCGAATACAGAAGAGACAGAGAAGACTGAGGTAGGAAAGCGGTTTCTCAAAGGATACTAAGAACAAGGGATGGACAATTTACCAAGATGACTCTACAAACTAAGAGAACAGTTTTACCTCCATTGAAAATGTCGTGAACAATTGTTACGCGCGAACATGTACTTGGATAACATATCTCTATCATGTGCTCTCATACGGAGTCACGCAATTGAAATATGACGAGGAAAATAACGTTAGTAATAAGTAAACGATTGCGACGCGTACAACAGCCGCTTGAACCTTAATCGAGTTATTTTCCGGCCCTTGTCGGAGACGCGGGATTTGTTTGATATGCGCATAGAGCGCCTTTTGTTCATGCGCAATGACCAGGCGTGATCCCAGAAAAATCTTGAAGCCAACATTTCCCAAGAATCCTAGCCCTTCCTTCCAGATCGATGCGGTATAAGCCCAGCCATCAAGGGCTACTCCTAATCTGGCAGCTGCTATCGTCCTCTTATCTTGTTTTAGCCTCATCCTTGCTCCTGCCAAATATCCAGAATACTATACTCTGCAATGGCGTCCCAGCATCAGACCTATGGGACCCAACAACGAGAAGGTAATCACAAGTACTTCCTAAGCCTCTGCTCTCGCAAGCTTCTGCCCAGCCACCGCTACCAGGTAAATTGACCTCCACTGACAAAATACCCGCAGCACCAACAACATCTCCTCCCTCCTCCTCCCACAAAACTACAACATCCGAGAATTCACCTACGACGTCCCCCACACCGATACCGCCCTCGACCTCATAGTCTTCCTCGACAACCCCATAGAGCGGCAAGCCTTCGGCGTCGCCGTCCGAAGCGGCATCACTTGGATAACCCGACACCTCAGAGCAAAAGGCGACAGCTGGCTAGACGACTCAGACGACCCATTCGTATCCACCGTCCCGAATAAATGTTTCATTCAGGTGATGTCGAAGAAGACGGAAAGTGGGCGGTCGAGAATGACGTATAAGACTTTGAATAATATTTTTGAGGGTTTATGGGAGGCACTTTATGAGGAGGTGCATGAGTATGAGACATGTTTGAGGGTGAGGGTTGCGGGACTGCTGGCGGGGTTTGGGATTGTGAGGGTGAAGGATATACCGGCTCGGCTGGAGGCTGAATGACGTGGAAATAATTGAGTACTGCTTCGGATTATATAGCTAGGCCAATGTTGTCAGTTCGAGGTACGAAGACTACCTCCAATGCATGGGACGCATGAGAGCTCACCGCTAAAATACATTTTTTGGGCGCTCTCATCAACCGTATCATGCTGCCTTCGGTATATTCCTTCGCCATCCTGGCACCAAACGATACCAACCATGAGCTGCGAATTGAGAAAGGAGGATGAGGGAAGCGTCTGACGGGTTGAATGTGGTGGAATACCATCTTGGCCAGCCTCAATGAAGCTGGCGGGGCTAACGTCCATCGCGTTCAAGCTCAATGGAATATATGCTGACTATACTTTGCCTTGATATTGCTGTGCTCGCAAGGATCGTTGTACAAGAGATTGGTAGACACCCGATTAGTCGGTTCAGGTCAGATATCACTATTACCTGGCCTGGAGGAGCTCCGGAGTTGGCATTGCAAGTCGTGACGGAGGTCAGGAAATGAGGCTAATATGAGGATGATGCTCCAGATGCAATTTACGGAGGCCAGGTTCCTGGCAGGTGTATGGCGTCCTGGCCTTGATGGAGGCACAGTCGCCGTGCTGAGCTCCGGACCATTAGACCATTGGTATAAGTCAAACTTCATGACCAATTTCCTCCACGTCAAGCATTAGGTATTTGGATGTTTCACGTAGGCCCCTTGACCGAAGTATCTTGGTCTCCATTTGCGTGGGTTTCGCAATATTTTCGCCCCTTCCAGCGACTCAGTAATAATGCGAACGTCTCCGCTCCTCTCGAGTGTAAAGACAATTCGCACAGGCACATCGATACCATTGGCAAGCAAGTCCAACTTCAATAATTCAAGGAGCAGAGTACCGCCACATTCGCTGAGTTCAGATCGTTTATCTGGGTCGCGGATTTTGATCGTGACTCTCTTGCTCTTATTATTCCTGGTAGGATTGCTAGGCTGGCGTGCAGTCGATGTATCGGAAGTCCTGGAAGAACTCGCGGATAACACTGTCCCATCAGACCTCAACCCAGCCGAACCAGCACCAGACACCGACTGATCCACAGATTGTAGCTCCTCCTCCTTCACCTCCACGTTCCAATCACCTTCTCTTTCCACTCTATACGGCCCCATCATCTCTCTTCCATATTGTAGATCCCTGGACTGGTCATTGAGATTGTCAATGGCGTGCTGAATCTTGGAGAAGGTGTCAAAGCCGTTCTGGAGGCCATCGACACGATTGGCAAGGACGTGGCCGATAGAGGTGGTGCTCTGAAGGAGAGGAAGGAGCTCTGTCAGCGGGATGAGATCGTCAGATCCTCTGGCGCGGTTCTGGTAGATGTGATTGCAGAAGCTGGAGACGTAATCCTTGTGGAGAAGAAGAGCTGTATCGAGTGGCCGGCCGTGGAGGTCAGGACATTTAGGCCAATCCATGCCTGTTCGACTTCCTCTTTCCTGAAGCTGTACGTTCATGCAAGCTTCAGCAGATCAGCAAGTGGTGACAGGATGGGGGCGAAGTGGTGGTGATTGCTGTGTTTACTATGAATTGAATTTAGGAAGATTGGGTACGGGGCCAAAAGCGCGTCGGCCAGAAACCCTTCCGAGGCTTGGCATCAGGTGACTTGACCCCTGTCGTTGATCAGGGGTAAATACTTCATCGGGCTGGGTGACAAGAGGGGTGAATCGAAACGAAATGGACAACACAATTTCCAGCCAGTGGTCATCGAATCTCGTACAAGAAGCTACGACAGTAGCCCAGGCAGTCCTTGCAATAGCAGCACTCGAACCTTTCGCCAAGATCTTGAGGTATTCGAGGTATCGAATGCATGATTTATGTATCAATTGCTGCTAATGTKGTATTTTACACCCCCTCTACTATCAACTTTCCTTGTCAGGAACCGACTCGGTATCTCTCCTCTTGCTGCTGCCTTCTTCGGAAGTTAACAAACTTGAAAGCATGATACACTCACTCAACAAAATCAATCAGCCCACTTAAACCACACACTCACAAAAAGCGACAAAAATCCAACCATCCAGCTCGCCACAGCAAAAGCTCCCGCCCCAGAAGTAGGCGCCCCATATCTCTCACACCAGAAAATCATAAAGCCAATACTCGCAATAGCGTAGACCATAAGGATAATGAGAAGAAAATGGTGCACTCCGAACCCTTCTTCGAAATAAAGACCCCATGCTTCTGGCGGATCTTCGTCATTGGGCATCAATTGTTCGCCAAGTTTCTTTGGTGTGCGTTGGAGGACGTATGAGGAGCGGGGACCTAAGCTTTCTCGTACATCGACCGTACCTGTGTTTCCAGAAGTCGGTCTTTTGCCGGCATATTCTGTATCGTGTCCACACGCGTCACCTGAAGCATCCAGGCCACTGCTTGGCCTTGTCTTGCGGAAAATCAGCCAACGTAGCAATCGAATAAAAAGGGTCGCTCGTTGAGATTGGTAAGTCTTACGGTCACAATGAGTTGGATTCTGCCAAAGGTGCATCAGATAAGTATGACCAACAAGAAGAATGTGTGTCTTTTTCGCCGGGCAACCCTTATAGATCCACGGCGGTGAGTATTTCTGCCCTGGCCAATCGTCGAACTTGTGAATATCTGGCTCGACCGCTGCATGTCTAAACTTGACGCACGAGATCTTCTTCACGCCTCTTAAGGCGAAGAAGCGACGAAATCTGCTAGTTTCTTCATGGTACTTTGTCTTGATGTCGAGGAAGAGATCTTTATCAGACGTGGTGGAGTCCACTCGCAAATGCTTCACCGTTGTCCCGTATCGGTCATACTGAAATATGGGCAGCATCCACATTTGACTGCCCATGGCCGCTGGGTCCATTCGACTACGTCTCGACCGCCGTCGAAGCCCTCCGGCGCGATTGTCGCTGTTATCTCCAGCTATATGAATGTCCATATTGCTACCGTGTGGCTGCATCGACTGGCTTGACTGCGATGAAGATTCTGCAAAATCACTTGCGTTTTGCCTGTTGTCGGCCGATGTGCCAGCTGCGGCTTGCCGGATCGTGTGGTCGTTTTCATTGTCATTGAGATAGTCCTGCAGCTATTCAAGTGCCCCAGGACTTAGTTCTTTGAAGTCGTCGCACAATTTTGACCCACAAACGCATGTCCACCTGATCCTCTTGAACCCCAAGCCAGGTGGTCTTTCAATGAGCTCTAGGAGTTCGGCAGCTTTGACGATACCCTGAAAGAGCAATCTGAGGTCAAGGAGATGGGATGCTGCAAACGTCCTTCGAGGTGCAATGGTGCCTACTGCATCAATTTCCTCACGCTCAGCTTCATCGGACTGCTCGGATTTCTCGCGCCCCTTAGCTTTCTCGGGCTGTTCCGACTCTTCGGGCTGCTTAGCTTCCTTGGACTCTTCAGCTTCATCAGATACCTTAGACACATCACCTGATTTTCCACGGAATTGCCGAGGCTGTTCTAGCTCAGGCACATTCAGTTCAGGCACTGCCTCGCGCTGCCTCTCGAAATACGGGATCACAGGGTTATCAATCTCTTTACGTAGGCCTTTTGAGGTATATTCACTAGCCGGTGCTTCTGGTTCATTCAACGGCTGCGATGAGCCCATGTTCGATGACCCCATATCAGCTTTGGAAGCAGAGTCTGGTTCATGGTGCACATCATCATCTTTGGCAGCACCTTGCGAGCTTTCAGTTGTTGGTTTCGAGATTCGTTTACCATATGCTTTCAACCTACTCTTCAGAGGTCGCTCCGGCATCTCACCCACCATTACCGTCCTCCCGAATTTGCAAAAAGAACACATTTTATGCGGACATAACGGGCACTGCTCTGAATAGGCTCTATCCAATTGGCAGAACCGCACAAATGACATGTCCAAGCGTCAATCGTGAACAACGACATGCTATCCAATCTTATGGAGTTGCAATGGCATCCAGGTAGATTGAAACTTTCATCCTGCGGTTTTGAAGAACATTACTTCGTCTAGATGACAAGGCTGAAGATGAGCGTATCGACGGCAGCCTTCCGGTGATTGATAAGCCACGTGACTGCGTCCGAGGTCGATCCATCCAGCCTCGCGTTAAGCAATTCCCAATGCGGCTGAAATCACAGACGACAATCCTCGGAAAAAATCGCCCAAATCTAATGACATCGCTGTGAAAGGTAAGAGACCATAACCTCGAGACTTTAGCTGTTCGTAGACGCTTCATTGGCTCGAAGGTTGAGTCTGCGACGCCGACTTCGGCACTCATACATTCATCGGGTTGAAGCAAGAGATGTCTCGCCATATCTCGACGTCGCGGCTGTGAGATGTAAGATCGCATCATCGTGCATGATGTACATGCAACTAATGGAGCCCCTCAATCTTGCCGTATACCCTCATTTGGGACGCAAAGTCGTGCGAACATGTGCTATTGCGTTACACAAAACTTAGTTGCAACCAACTGGTAGTTCGGAGAAGACAAACAGATAATCTGAGGCAGGCTCCTTTGGTAAGGAGAAGTGTCGTGCAATCTGATGGTCCTATAGTGCATCTTTGCTGCAAAGGCGTTTCCGTATAGCTTTGGATTCGAGTTTCCCAAGCCCCTACCCAAAGCCATCATGGGCCCAACCCCCTACCGCCTCGGCGTCGACGTAGGCGGCACATTCACCGACCTCCTCCTCCTAAACGCCCACACCGGAAAAACCTTCCGAACAAAAGTCCCCTCCACCCCAACCGACCAATCCCTCGGCGTCCTCGCTGGAAAAGACCAACTCCTCTCCTCCATCCCCTCCAGCTCCTCAATAAACCTCCATGTCGTAAACCACGGCACGACCGTAGCCACAAACACCGTCCTGGAGAAAAAGGGTGCGAAGGTAGCATTGATAGTCACAGAAGGCTACAGGGATATTTTGCAGACGAGGAGATCCCAAGTCCCTGGTGGGTTGGCGGGCTGGATAGTATGGCCAAAGCCAGAGCCATTGGCGCCGTTGGAGTTGACGATTGAGGCGCCGGGAAGACTTGCCAGTGATGGGAGCGAGGTTCGAGCTTTTGATGAGGAAGTATTCAAGGAGCGGCTGAAAGCCATCGTAAAGGAGAAGCCCGATGCCGTCACCATTAGTTTCATGAACTCATTCGCTAATGCTGCACACGAAGTCGCAGCGAGGAAAGTCGTTCAGGAGTTGATGCCCGATGTACCCGTCTCTATATCATCTGAAGTCCTACCCGAGATGATGGAATACGAGCGTACGATTACGACGGTGGTGAACTCCTACGTGGAACCGCGAGTAGGGGTGTATTTGGAAAATCTTCTCTCGTCCTTGGAGGGTAAGGCCGAACATGTACGCATTCTTCGGTCAGATGGCGGACTGGCTTCAGTTCGTCTGGCTAGCCGCTACCCAGTCACTTGGGTAATGTCTGGACCTGCCGGAGGAGTTACAGGCGCCGCCTCGATTGTGGCAAATCAAACAAAATACAAGAATCTCATCACGCTAGACATGGGAGGTACGAGCACGGACGTTGCTTTGGTCGAGAATGGCGCTCCACGCATTCGGCGCGAGACTAACATTGGCGACCTGGTTGTCAAAGCTCCATCAATCGATGTACGGAGTGTGGGTGCCGGTGGGGGATCGATAGCACATGTACCAGCAGTCACGAAAGCTCTGCGAGTCGGACCTGAGAGTGCAGGATCAGTACCAGGCCCGGCATGCTATGGCAAAGGCGGTACCGGTGCTACTGTGACTGACGCCAATGCTGTTCTGGGGTATCTACCGACAAGTCTGCTAGGTGGAGCTTTCGAGCTGGATCTTGCAAGGGCGAAAGATGCTGTCCAAAAAGTTGCTGATGATCTCAGGGTCTCATTATATGAGGCCGCCGAGGGGATCTTGAAAATATCGAATGAGACAATGTCAGTAATCATACACCTCCATCAATGCTGGTTGATATCTAAGGGTGACTTAGGTATGGAGCTGTCCGTGTCATCTCCGTGGAACAAGGCTATGATCCACGAAACTTCAGCCTCGTAGCTTTCGGTGGAGCTGGACCTCTACACGCAAACGCTTTGGGAAAGCTATTGGGTGCTTACCCTGTAATCATTCCTCCATCACCGGGTGTACTTTGTGCTTTGGGCGAAGCCACAACCATCCTACGACATGAGATTGGGAAAGCTTTTACTAGCATGCTTGCAGATACCAGTACAGCTGACGTGCTAGGAGAGCTGGATGGCCTCCTTGCACAGATGAAGACGGTGATGTCCGAAGATCAAGGTGTGCCAGAGAAAGATCAGGTAAGCAAACAATCCTATCCCAAACATTTGATCAGCTCCGTATTCGAATGTGTAGGGCATGTTTCTATCTGGCTTACTTGTTTGGGCAGACATACMCCTTTCAAGCCGATCTTAGGTACAAAGGTCAAGCGAACAATGTCACCCTTGATATCGATCTTGAAGTTTTCAAGGTAGAAGGTCTGGATTATCTTCGTAGATGCCTTGATGCGGAGCACAAGAAGCTCTTCACGTATACCCTGTCCCTGGGCGTAGAAATCGTAAATCTGAGGGTTCTTGCCGAAGAGTCAAAGGTTGATTTACCTGTCAAGCGACTGGGAGATGCAAGTTCAGCAGATCCGCCTGAGGCGCTGATATCTGCTCGGGCAGCTATGGTTTTTGATGGCAAAGAGTATAAGGACTGTCCACTGTGGAACCGCTCTGGCTTACTTCAAGGCCATGTACTTCACGGACCTTGTGTCATCATCGAAATGGACTCCACGACTGTCATCCATCCAGGATACAAGGGTGAGATTGACGAATTAGCGAACATCCTGATCTGGGAGGCCGGTAGTCAAAATATGAAGGATTTCGGTGATAGGGAGCGAGATTTAGATGCAGTAACGGTGGACATATTCGAGCACGCTCTTCGTAACGCTCGGAACGAGATGGACACCTTGATGACACGCACCACGATAAGCCCTGCCATCCGAGAACAGCAAGACGAGTTCAACGTGATCGCAGAACCAGGTGGAAAGATGATAGTAGGACAATTCGGATCTTTCATCGGCGACTTCATCGAGACGTGGAAAGGAACCGTCGAGCCAGGGGATATCTTCCTCACAAATGATCCTTATTCGGTTGCAGGCGCCGTTTCTCACCACAATGACTGGTTGATATTGATGCCCATCTTCGTTGGCGATAAGCAGAGTTCGACGATTCCTATGCCTTCCTATGGCTGAATGGGCTGATCTTTTGTTTAGTTGCGTGGACGGCCAATTTTGGCCATATGACAGACGTCGGAGGACATGTACCCGGATCTCTGCCTTGCGCTGCGAGTAGCATATTCGAAGAAGGCATCCAGATTCCAGTGACTAAGGTTGCCGCTAAGGGAGTATGGAATACAGACCTTATGGAATTGATTTACAGAAATGTCCGTCTTCCGGAGTGGAACAAAGGCGACGTTCGAGCACTTGTCGCTGCTTGTGAATTGGGTGAGTCTTTGACCAATTCCCTTCATGGAGCAAAGAGCCCCGGGATGACTTTAACTAGCTGGCCGTCGCATGATCGAGCTATACCAGCGGTTCGGAGATTCTCTGTACTTTGCTGCAATTGACGAATTACTTGATCGCAACCGCAAAGCTGTCGCGTCCTTGATCAAGCAGATGCCAGACAAGCCGTCTTATTTTGAGGATTGGATCGATGATGATGGACAAGGCGTTGGACCATGGAAAATCGCTTGCACGATGAAAAAGAAAGGAGAGGGGCTTGACTTTGACTTCTCGGGAACAGACCCGCAGTCTCCGTCTTCGATCAATTTCTACCTCAGCATAAACATGTAGGTTGTCGCTGATTGTTCACACGCTGACGTTTTGCTGACGAATCGTCTTTGCCATCAGGTTCAAAATGTTCGTTGGAATCTACATGCTTGTTGTTCAGTGAGTACATTCAATTCATCATAGCTGTAGCCGATAGCATTGCACGGCTAATTATCTCAGTGACACCAATGTTGTAGCGAACGACGGCTTCCATGACTTATTCAAAGTGACGATCCCAGAAGGAACGCTGTTGAAGCCAATCCGTCCAGCTGCTTTATCTTGTCGGACACATATGCTGGGACGGGTCATGGATGTTTTATCTGGACTCCTAGGACAGAAGGCACCCAAATTCATGACCGCTGCAGGCTTTTCCGATAGCCCTCATTTGATGTATTCTGGTAAGATTGACAGTCTTCTTGCTTTCAATGGAGTAGTCGCTGACGCCTTGGACACTAAGGATACCGTGAGAATGGAGAATGGTTTCAGCTGTACTGGATCGGATTTGGTGGTATGTTCGATGTATCTCCAATCCACACCTCCGTGTTTACTGACATCACGCAGGAATCCCAGCAAGACCTATCGGCGACGGCCCAGACGGGCATTCTCTCTGGCCAGCATTCAAAGCAACTTCCAACGAATTTCTGGAACAGTACTACCCTCTCCGCATCGAGCAGTTCAATACCGTGGCCGATTCGGGTGGGCCAGGCCTATACCGTGGCGGCAACACACAAAAGATATGTTGGCGCTTCCTAGAAGAGGGAACCATTTCCACTCATGACGATCGATGGTTGTCCAAGCCTTGGGGGGTACTCGGAGGAGAGCCGGGCGCACGGTCTACCAAGACGCTGGTGAAATACTCCGAGGACTCAGAGAAACCACCTAGAATAGCTTTAGGTAGCAAGCAAGACCATATCAAGGTCAGCAAAGGCGATATCCTAGAATGGGTCACGTGGGGAGGCGGAGGATGGGGAAATCCATTAGATCGAGATGCAGAGTTAGTCGCGCTAGAAGTCCGTCGGAAGCTTGTGACGGTCGAGGGAGCTGAGCGTTATGGGGTCGTTTTGAATGAAGATTTGAGCGTGCATTCAGCTAAGACGAAAGAGCTAAGAGCGAAGATGCAGGACGTGCACGATGAAGGCAACGAAGCAGGAGAGGAGATTTTCAATCGCGGTGGATGCTGGGATGATTTCAAGGCAAGATCACTAGAGGAGACGGGCTTGCCAGCACCGAAAGCGCCTTGGGAAGTTCCGCTGAGAGGTCCGATGACACAGCTTCCATTCTTCAAGGACTGGCAAAAGCAACATCGTTGATCACTCGACGGGAGTTTCCTGAGGTTGCATGACTAGCCCTACGCCTTGGCATTCGGTTAGAAGTTATACAATGACACGTGATATCTTGCTCAACTTTAATGCAAGCATAGAACTTTCTGTAGTCACGTCTTTTACGTCTTCAACGCAATGTCTAAGGATCATGCACCCCTACTTTCCACTTCGACTTTCCACATCATCAAAACTATTGCATCATAGTGAACCATCTAAGGCCAGAGGAGTAACACAATTCCAGTCGACTATCGACCTTATTACAGCTTGTGGACACCATCTTCTTGACATGATTGGTTACAACCTCCTTCTTTGTCGACACAGAGAAAGGTTTCGCGAAAGCACTTCGCAGATTGACCGATGCCGGGAATGAGAGAGAGAAATCTCGGTGCGGTGACAGCGAGAGCTGAGAGTGGGAGCATAATGGAAGCCGAAGATGCCGAAATCGCGGCTCATCTCGGAAACCAATAACGACGGAATGACGACGACGCATGTTCTCCCAACGAAGCTTTCTCATGACGAATTTCATAGGTTTGAGGTATTATATCACCCATTAATTCGATAGAATTTTGTTGTAGCACCGGATCAAATTCTCTCGCGCTCGCTTCCTTCGCTCTCTTCGCTCGCCGAGGCTTTCCACGTATATATCATGAACGTGTTTCCATCGGATCTCATCGTGGATTTCTGTGCCCAGCGACCTCCTTTAGAAATGGCCAACGGTGGATATCTAGCAGTGCCCAAAACTCCGCCGAAGTTTCACATCCCGGAGTCTTGTGCAACGGTGGATGTCAGAGTCATAGATACGTACGATGCTTCATTATTATAATTCTCATTATGTATACTCACTTATACACTTACAGCGATACCCTCATATCCCTCAAACCCGGCATATTCTGGCAACCCGAAATCCCAAACTTCAAAACCATCAACGCACCAATCTACTGTTTCCTAATCTCCCACGGCAGTCACCATATCATCTTCGACCTCGGCGTGCGTAAAGACTGGGAGAATTACGCCCCCCACATAGTCTCATTGATAAAAGCCACCACAATAGTGCAACCCGGCACCGATATCGCCACAGTCCTAGACACAGATGAAAGTGGTCTCGAAATACGCTGCAAAGATATCGAAGCCGTAATCTGGTCCCACAATCACTTCGACCATATTGGCGATATGTTCACCTTCCCTCCAAGCACAGAACTCATCGTCGGACCGGGCGTGCGTGAAGCTTCCTGGCCAAGTAGCGGTGGGCCGCCAGACGCAGGCCAACACGGCACGCTAGAAAGCGATATCAAAGGTCGTTCAGTGCGAGAAGTTGCTTTCGATATTGGATTGAAGATCGGTCGATTTGACGCGATGGATTTCTTTGGAGATGGGTCTTTCTACCTACTTGACGCACCGGGGCATGCTTTGGGTCACTTATGTGCACTGGCGCGCACCACGGCCGATCCTGCCTCTTTTGTGTTTATGGGTGCGGATGCTTGTCATCATGCTGGTGTGCTGCGACCGAGTGAATATCTTCCGTTGCCTCGTACCCTGCCGCTGGCAGCATCAGCGAATACCAGATCCGAGACGACATCATGCTTAGAAAGCAATCAGCAACATTCGAATGCAGCAGGTGACATCGGATACTGTCCCGGTGAACTGCTCCAGCACCTCACCTTACGTGGAAGCGCGGACTCGCCATTCTTCACCGTAGCCAAAGGTCCACTATTCATCGACCATGAAGCAGCAATGGACACGGTAGCGAAGATGCAGGAATTGGATGCCTTGGAAAATATTTTCGTGATCATTGCTCACGACCTCTCCATCCGCGAGAAACTACCCATGTTCCCGAAGTTAATCAATGGATGGAAAGCGAGCGGGTTGCGGACAGATACACGTTGGCTGTTCTGTAGCGACTTTGAATCTGCTTTGCACGGTGATGATGTTTAACGATGCTCTGTACTGTACTGCAACGATAGATCGAGCCTGGCATTCAAGCGCTTGCTTAAATAGATATTTTATTTCATGTTTGGAAAGAATTTACAATGCGGTATCAACGAGCCCTTGAAAGACAGTGACAAAGGATGAAATGCGTAACCACCTTTACTTAACGTCAAAATTAGCATATCTTTTCGCATGTCATGACCTCTTTACGACTCCTGCTTTCATACAATTTCGCATTATCGTCGCTTCAGCGATTAGGACATGAGTGGTCTACCCCCAAATTCCAAAATACAATCCTTAATTACAATTCATTCACTCATGCAAGATCGTCATCTTTCTAACGCATAGTTTTCAGCTTCTGTCAGAAAGCAAGCGCATTCACTTCATAGCTTCTTAAAGAGGCGTTCAAGATAGTTCGAATTTCACTTAGACGCGGCGATTGTTTTTCATAAGGACATCTAAAATCGTCTAGAGATGGTGGTCCCAATTTTCACTATCTGTCCCAGGTGATATAAGCGGGCTGGAATGGCGGTAACATCGGGCTTGTGTAACGAGTATCCCGTGAGGAATCCTCATTGAAGTGTTTCAATATCCCGTCGAGGATCTCCGTACTCTGTCGAATTTAGCAAATCGCTCTATGCCTGGGCTCGATCTCATGAAGCTAGAGATGCGCATCCCCTGTTGCCGGAGTGATCTTGCTTGGTAATGTAATCATCGCTCTTTCCATTCGCAGGACTTGACGGCGGTCCTGGCAGACGAGAGGGTCCTACACGAATTGTATAATCTGCCTTCATTCTAACATACTTTCTGAGATCGCATCAGTTGCCCTATGAGCTTGGAGGTTCCACCAAGTCATCAAAAGATGGCTCGACCTCAAGCAGCGAATGGATACATAGATGGGCCAATCGACAGGACTGTAGACCTAATTTTGACAATTTGCGACAAAAGCCTATTGACAATGCGCCGATGCAAATTCCGTCGTGGGGATTAAAATTATCCATTTAGAGAAGGGGTCTGAAAAAATTGAATCTCAACAGACTTAAGCTATGCATAAAAAGCTTCACTTGAAGCAAACGTGAAATGGGGAGCGAATGAAAGGGAGGGAACTTCCATTACACCTTTATTCACGGCAGGGAATATGAATAGAGCAGGCTGAGTTACGCCAAGTAAAGAGAGAAGACGGAAGTCAGAAAGATGGAGATCTGTTTGACGAGTCATGAAGAGATAGCCCGGGAAGCTGGGATGAAAGCCGGAGGTTGTTCTCATCATCGCGCAATTCGGCACGTAGATTGGCTTCGCTAATCTGAGGCAGATCCTAGTAAGCGATTCGTGCTGGTGTAAAGAGACAGCTTTAGAATCCCGCAGCGGCGCGTAAAGTTACCGGAAAGGCGGCTTTGCGGCTTTTGTTGCGTGGTGGAGGTGATGGGGCATACATGATATTGGGAGAACTGACAGACAAAGCCGTTTAGCAGTCTCCGAACGTCATCGATTGGTTATTCAAGTCTTGCTCTGGGAATCATCAATTTCTCCAAGAAAGACCGGTCCATCAAAATACTCTGTTATGATAGCTCAGATGTAGGGTCCAATTGCCTCAAGACTTTAGATGTCGCGTGTCGGCTGCATGTAGAGATAGACGACGGTTGTACCCCACAACACTCGACATTCTATGATGAGGTTGTCTGATCAGGGTATGTAGATGCGCCGCCACCCAACACTTTCACATCTATATCAGAAAGAGATCCTCGTGGGTCGTGACGCGCTCAGCAAGGTGTTCTGTCGTCATGCTGAGTCTAGCTCTTTGGACCGTAAGCCTCATACTCCCTGTTTGCTTGTGCGGGTTGCTACCCAGGACGAGCGAGCCAAGTACTACTATGAACGCAACTCTTTTCGAGAATGACATACCGCCCTGGGGTCCATCATATCTGGATATAGAACTCCATCAAAGCCTAGTTCGATTGGATGAAGAAGCATGCTGGCTTGGTGTCGTGTACACTATCAGCCAGTTGGCTCTGGAAGATGATAACTACTATGTGCCGATTGGTGGAGAGACATACAATGATGGTCGATCGCATGTTCTCATCAGCATCAAACCTACATTGCCTCAAAGTCTACCCAGAGAGACCGTTCTCTGGACCATGACTAGGATTATCCTGCAATTGACCGATCTCCGGTCCTTTCGTGTCTCGACGGTGGCGATCAAATGGCAAGGGAGGACAATTGGGAATATCGTACTCGTAAGAGATCGGTCACCGTCGCCAGGTTTTAGTCGGAGAGCAGTCCAGCCAGGAAATACTGCGGAGATAATCCCCTTGACCGATGGTGCAAATGTCGCTGCAGTTGGCAGTGCGATTCTTCTGGAATACGCATTCTTCGGCCGCGAACTGAGTTTGATGGCAGTGTTCATGCCAACCATTGGCGCGTTGATCAAGGCGGCAGCACTTTCTCCTGGGCATGTCGCATCTTTTATAGGCGGATTCCCATCGTATCAAGTACGCCACGCATGGGTAGCTATACCACCATCAGCAGCCTTCACAAAGAATATGCTCGTACTTGCCATCCGCTCTTCGGCCACTTATGCGTTAAGTCATACCACGTATCGGCCATTGAGAGTACGAGTCATAGAGAGAGGGCAAGCCATTGCTCAAGGTGGATACGCAATTAGTCCAACGGATCTATCATCGGTGACAAATAACGGGACATCCGACGTAGCCACATCTTGACTGCAATTGGTGATTCTGTGGGTTCCCAATTGTTTGTCGACCAGGAGTTGTGATGGGTGCAACGGTACTGGGGGATTTGTCCTATTTTCGGTCAGTCAGTCACCAACGTAAAGAACAATTTCCAGACATCGGTGTTCGGTTTTGAACGTCGTTCATGAGCGAGAGTAGGAAACAGCACGACGATGTGTATGATGTGATGTATATATTAAGGGACCGAATTTAGACCGGGCTTCCAAGCCGAATCCTTGAACAAAAATTTCATCAATATTGTATACATAATGATCTCCAGCCATAAATTTTGGAATTCAAGGTTGTTAATAGCCCTCAGAGTTACTGCTGAGTACCATTGCCAGAAAGTAGAAAATAGTGGCTTTCTATGCATAGCTCACGTTCAAACATCGAGTCTCAGCATGTTTGGATACTCAGCCATGTCAGGTGTGTTTGGGGCGGATAGCACCAAGTCACAACTCTGTAAGCGTCGACGATTGCTAACCTGATGATGATCAACACCGTAGACTGCCTTGTCGCATCTCTTCACCGTGCCAAGTGACCATGTGACGAGGAGTACTGAAAGCTCTCGTGTCTCCGCCAACGCAATCTGCTGTCGGGTGAATGACTCTCATACCATCATGAGAAGATCGCTCATAAGCACCATCCAAATATGGATGCACATTGCTGGCATATCAGAGAGGGCGAAAGTTATTCGATGATGGAATACTTTTCTTTTTTGATATGCGTACTAGGCTAAGCCGAGATAGAAAGCTCTAGTACCCGATCAGGAAAGCTCTTTTCCGTTTGCGTCAAAATCAATCCCCGCCGTTTCTCATGCCTGCACGATCTAGCTGCATCATTTCGTCAGGCCGATGAGCTGCTTGTCCACGCCCAATGCCTCTGTCTCTATACTCTACAATCGTTGACTTCTCCAGCGCCTTCTCGTTGCTGTGTACCATTCATGCTAGGCCCAATTCGCAAACGCAGCCGTATGCATATATTGCATCTGGCCCTTTCACGGTTCATGCAAGTCTGAGGTTATCCTATCCTGTATTGGTGCATTCGCTCCTCGCCGTCACCGATGAGGTCGTATAACATGTATACGCAGATTTGGCTGTCTCTTTGTTGTCGAGCGATTGTCCGTCTGAAGAAAAGATGAGTAAACATGATTATAATGGAGTTCCCGGCTACTTGGGTTCTTTGTTCTCGCTATGTCTTCTCCTCTTCAGAGCCTTGCACCTCCAAAATATCTGCCCTTCCTTCCGCATACTTTGGTTGTTACCAGTCTTGATTTCCAGCATCCAAGATGGAATCTCTCCAACGTGCTCTGCAATTTGCTATCGGACTTCCTACCTGTCCCAATCCAATAAACCCACCTCTTCATCCGTTTTATCCAAGCGAGATCAACTATTGTGTTTGGGATAGGTGCCTCAAAATCGCGACTATCAGCCTCGAGGAGCATTTTACAGGCTCCACGCAAATATACCATCTGTCAAACTCAGTCAATTACACCATTGCCATATTTCTCCTGGCCATAATGCTTCTCTCGTCCCTTCGTATATGGCGATTCGTAAGCGAATCTCTCCATGACCCCAAGTCGGTAGTATCTGAAGGTTCACAATGGCCATCTTGGCCGTTCTCTTCGTGGAGTCGCGGAGACTCTTTGAACTCATCTTCAACTATTCGAGATCCGAACTCTCACACCACGGCCGTTTCGCTCTCTGATGAGCCGAAGAATCAATCGCAGCCCATAAACATCACACATAATAGTAAGTCACCGGTCAATTTAGCACTCCCAGTCATTCCGCCCGGACCCTGACAATCTTCATATTGACTGCATTCAGATTCCTTGGCTACCCAAAATGACATTGTCGAAACCCCCACAACACCCAATACCATCTTACCAGTGGATCAACTCCGCGCCAAAAAGGCCGCTGGCTTGAAGCTCAGTAGACGAGAAAAGCAACGCCTGCGAGAGGCCGAAAAGATTGAAGGTGGAGATGCAATTCAACCAGCTACGCCGGCTGTAGACGTAGAGGAGAGTAATATGACGTCGGACGGGCAGTCTGTTTCTAGCGAATAGAGGGGCTAGGTGGATAGGTGGTCAATTCATTCATACCTTCAACTCCTGCTAAAATCTTTCTGGCGTTGTTCAAGTAGTGGTTAGCACTTATCCTGGTTTTTCTTTTGGCTGTATCGAACTCGATCTCAAATTTGTCCGAACAGGCTTGCACCACCGCTTGTTTCAATCTGATTGGGCCCCATTGACCGATCAAAAATAGATTCATGATAAATCTCCCCCTCTGAACATCCTTTGAGATCATCGCTGAAGGAGCTGCAAAGGCCAGTGCTAGAAAATACTACTCGAGAGACTTTGTGGGGTCCTTGAGATGTCCGTCCAAGTACTCGATCCACGACCAAAACTCTGTACCTCTTTTGATACAGCTGCTGACGATTTCTTTCATCATCCCTATAACATAGACCATGTCAACCACCTTGATAAGAAAAGTCGAGTCTTCATATTAATCTCTCTGTCCAATATTTTGTTCGCCTTCTGAACACGGCTGCTCTATCACTATTTGTCCGCTATCGACTGCCAAAGCTGAGACTCTAAGCATGTCCTTAGGCCAATTGTGTTTCAAAGACAAAGCCCTAGAAGCAATAAATGCGAAATCCATTCATCTTCACACAATGTCATTATCATTCCTTTATCCCTACCACAATAGAAATCCTCACTTCGAGGGCTTTACAATGCGCATTGTCCCAAAAACTCAATACGGAAATTAGTTATAAACCCTCTCAATCGTCGCTTCCTCCTGATTCTTCTCTCCCCATCAGCAACAACAGAATACGAAGCCTTCCAAAGAAGAAAGCCAAAAAACCTCACAGCCGATAAACATCGTCATGCAATTAGCAATTTTCGATTCATCGGCTGCAGAGCCCCGGAAACCCTCACTGCCATCCATGTCTAGATGGCGGGATGTTTTGAGCGGTAAGAATTTGGATTTCTTCTTACAATGCTTGCTGGTCCTCTCCTTACTTTCTCTTCTTGTCTCAACACGGCCCGAAATGGCGGCCTACGAGGTTCTATTCTTGGTATCATACGACTACCTTGCCCCTGGGTCCTGGCAGTTGCTGCATGCAATCACTAATCAGATCACCCGCAACGTTACCCACTGCTACAGCGTCGTTCGGACAACAATTCACGCCACAAAACAGTGTATCAAAGACAAGGTACTGGAAATCCCGGCACGCGCCTGTGCGATGATAATGCCCACAGACCCATTCGCACAGAAGACGTTAAAATACGTCGGTCAAGTCATATCGGCACTCTGCATCATCGCCCTTGGCACAGTGGTCCTCTTCTTCGAGCTAATACCATTGCTCCCGCCCATTTTTCTCAGCATTGGTATAACGATGATCTACTGGCTCCTCAAGGTATGGCGTTTCCTGTGGCGACATCGTTGGATTATCGCAGTATTCGTGATATTCATCCTGCTGGCAATATTTACCTACCAGGTCGTCGTCCTGTTCGCTATGAATGTCAAAACCGCCTTTACAAGCGCGTGCGAGGCCTATGATTTCGCGTGTCAGATAACTTATATCGTGTCCCGGGTACCCGTCAACATCTACCTGGGCATCGTATCTGTCATCGACTTCTTCGTTCAAAGCTGGGATCGCACCCTTTGGGTATGCAGCGGTATTCTCCACTACAGCCAGCTCGTGTGCTCCTATCTAGCCTGGGGTATCAGTATCCTCCTTGCCAAGATATACTGACAACACCACTACTCAATGACTAACCCCTTCGTATCCCAACGCCAGCAAGGCTCTTCTCAGAAATACAGGGACCCAATTCCCAACAAACTACTGATACTAGCGCAGTTAGCAGAATGTGTAATACCATTCCCGGCATTAGCTATGGCGGAGCTTAGCATTCCTTGGAGAAATCTGAGATGAAGCTGACCTGCTGCTAATGACGGATGAGGTGGACACATCTTTACTATTGTGACGGTATCAGTGAAGCCTTTGGGATGGGACCTGTATTTCTGGGAGGGTTGCTTTGGTGTGAGTGAAGGAAATGGTGTGCAAGTATAGGATACCCCAGTTACTTTGGTAAAATTAGAAAGAGTACATATATCTATCAAGGAAAATACATAAGAAGAAATGCTTTCCTAACATCACTACAATTTAACATGAGATGTTTGTACAGACAAGAGTAGCGCAAAACTAAACCACTCCTGCCGTCCTCTCACACTGCCCCTGCCAGACTCTTGCACCTCACTTCTTTGGTCCTGAAACGGCTAAGTGTCGGTTGGACTTCGGCGATACACTCGAGACGCTAAGCTCATCCAAGTAAAATGTATGTCAATAAGTGTGAAGAAATGGTAGGCGTCAGGAGTTGGTTCAATCAATCATGAGCTTCACAATCTTCACCATTCCACTGTGCACAGAGAATCTCCTTCTTGATTGCTGGAAAGAAATTGTCTTGGGTAGATTGTTTACTTAATCTCTGATTGCCCGACATCCAACAGTCATTGGGAAACCCGAATCCTTCTATCAAGAAGCTCTGACCACAAGAGTTCGAGCGATCCGCTTTCGATGTTGGATTCAAGGCTTTGCTCATTAATTCCCCTCCAGGTCGAGAATATCCTGCCATTTACCACCAGCTTCACGACATCGTCATCGTCGTCTCCTGTGGATCCATCAATCATGGATGATGGGTAGCATATTCGGGCTGTTGGCTCACTTGGAGAGCACAACCTCAACCTCATCTTCGTTTTCMCACATCACTGCATGGATCGGTCAGCTTCCCAATCCTTCCCCCTATAATCCATTACTTACCTCGTTCATTCACCAGACTCGCACCAAACTTCTCCAGAAAATTCAATCTTCACACCTCCCTTCGCAAAACCCGAAGGCGATATCACTACCTCCATTCAAATATCGCAAATCATCAGCCTCCATTCCGATGAATTCCACGACCCATCACCCTTCCTCACGAGAAGCAAAAAGCTCTCACCAAGCCTCCTGATCCGCACCTGCAGCCAGACATTTCTGGCGCCCGTATATGCATTGCCAGATGCATCGATCTGTGTTCATATCTAGAGTTGGTAGAGCCGGTGTTGATGGTGCTGTTGTCGTGGACGAGGAGGAGGAGGAGGACGTAGTGACGGTAAAACTAAAGAGCTGGGGCGCCGGGTCGGCGACGGTGAATGAAGGCAAGGAAGAAAAGATAAGGGTGAAAAATAGGAGGGAGATAGGTACGGGAATTAGAGACTGAGGAGGGAGAGGGGGAAAAAGACGCATTCCCTTTTCCTATTGAGAAGGGGCAAAGTTTCAATGGTTGCGCGTATTGGAAGAGTAGAGAGTGATACTCGTTTTCTCCTGGTCAGAGATCCTGATCCTCGTTGGCATACATGCCTGCTTTAGTCAAGGCGCGAACCACCGATAATGTAGGAAATATGACTAGGAAGCGCGAAGTTGAGCAAGATTTGAGGCTGAGAACGTTGGTGCGGGAGCGCTGAACCCATGGTATCCAAAGGCTAGTGGTCGCTCGAAAAGGAGCTTTCCGTGAACGAGCTCAAGCTAGTGGAATACGTTGTAATGCTGTATCCAATTGAAAGAAACCCTGGCCAGTGGGTTGCGAAGGGTTTCAGGATGAAGTTAAACAATCCATACGAGCTCCCCATTACCGGTGCGATGGCCGTGCTTCCCCAGAATCGATATTTGTTCAACCTGTAAGGACTTTTCCGGCAAGTCTCCCATCATGTTCATCCCTCGCATGTGCGAACGCCTTCTATTGTTGCTTCATACGAAATTACCCAACAGTCAAAGAACGCCAGTATTCGTGGGTGCTGGGGTATGGGGAATTGGACTGTTCGCTGGCTGGCCGCTCCGGGTGAATGCTGGCCACGATTGTATGTCCCGGGGGTATGCCGTTGTCCCCTTGCTGAATTTAAGCCTTCTCTTTGCAACGATTGAGTACCGCTCGGCGCTGAAGCTGCTTTTGAATACAAACGGATCGTCCTGACTAACAGACAAGCCGGGGCTTCATGATGTGCACAATTGATCCCACCAGAAGGCTTCAATCGGATGGCCTGCCCTGTCTCCAAGTTCAAATGCTCGGTCATGGTGTTTTCGGCTTCTCAGATCTGCCATGTCGGCCATGATTGCTAGGGCGGGCCGAAAGCGGACCTGGTCTACTACAAGGTGGTGTTGCAGATGCAGGCGGTAGTCTGTCGTGGATCCCGTAGAGATAGCTCAGGCTCAAAAGAGCATTGTAGACATTGCATCACCGCCGTCTGGGCCCAATGCCGATGTATCGTTTCCAAGCCACCTCTTTTGTGGTTTGCATTGCTATGTTTCGATGTAGAACGTCGGGATGAGGTGTAGCCGGCATGGAGGGCTCGTGGGTGCAGAGGGCGGACTTATGAGGGCTGTAGCAGGCACGTCGACGTCATGAGGCTTGGTTGAGGGATGATTCGGCATAATTGATTGTATTTGTATTGCCGAATTGATGGTTCAGGATTCAATGCCGAGTTGTTCAGGATTCAGTGCGTAGATAAGAGGTAATGGACGTGAAAGGTCATAGCTGCATAAGCTAAGCTTTTGATGCCGGCCGAGCTCATTCTGCAGGTGAAAGTGGCCGACGTGCGTCGTTGTTGTTTTTCTCATGGCGATAGGTGCTGGAGTGCAGGTGAACTAAGAGTGACAGAAGCAAAGATTGAGATCTGGCCCCCAAGCTGGTCGGAGACTGCATCTCCGATAGCCAAGACTTGCAAGATTGCAGGGTTCCTGCAGGGTCTGTGGGGTATCCCCTGTGTCGTGACATCATTGAGGTAAGGTTATCTTATCGGTTCGGCCCTACTGCCCAGCCACCTATCACCATCCACGAATGGTGGGAAATTGTCTCAATCATGCCGAGAGAGTTTCTCCCCTTCGCTTGACTTTCCCCCAACTCAATTGCTCGCGTGATAGCTTTCGTTTCATGTATATAGTAACTCGATACCTCGTTCTACACACTATTCACATCTTTTAATCTGCCCACCTTTCTAGCCTGCACTGACACTCGATTTCCCCCGTCGCAGCCATCGCAATCGCTCACCATGTCGGTCGCCTATGATTACACCAAGGATTCACCTCAATTGGATGGCGACACCACCCAATGGAAATCGGACATGGAAAAGGGTGCCAAGATGGAACAGTCTCAATCGCCAGAGCAGCTGGACGAAAAGACAGCCATGCGCCGCGCTTCCATTGCAGAGGGCCAGATGAAGCACAACAAGCTCGGGTGGAAGAGACTGACAATCTGCCTCATCGTGGAAGCCATTGCGTTGGGATCGCTCAGCGTGCCCAGCGCATTCGCTACCCTGGGCATGGTGGCTGGCGTTATCATGACAGTTGGCATAGGCCTCATTGCCATCTATACTAGCTACTTGGTTGGTCAGGTTCGACTAAAGCATCCACACGTTCAGCACTACGCAGATGCAGTCGGTTTGATGTGGGGGAAGTTCGGCTACGAACTGACGAGCGTCATGTTTGTGCTGTTCCTCGTTCTCCTAACAGGCTCACATGTGTTGACCGGTACTATCGCCTGGGTTCGCATTGTAGACGATACAGCGATTTGCGCCCTGGTCTGGGGTGTCATCTCCGCCATCCTACTCTACTTCCTCGCACTTCCTCCTACATTCCACGAGTTTGCGATTCTCGGCTACATCGACTTCGTCTCGATTCTGGTCGCCATCATGGTTACGATGGTCTCTACTGGAGCGAGTGCCCATAGTTCCGTGGGAGGCTTGTCAGCAGTCACTTGGTCCGCCTGGCCACCACCAGGTATCACCTTCGCGGACGCCTTCCTCTCAACGACCAACATTTGCTTCGCGTACTCCTTTGCTGTCTGCCAATACAGTTTCATGGCGGAGATGCACACTCCAAAGGACTACGTAAAATCCATCTGGGCGCTTGGTTTGATGGAGATATTCATCTACACCCTCACCGGAGCCATCATCTACTCCTTCGTAGGCAAAGACGTTGGCAGCCCAGCAATTCTCTCCGCCCCGCACACTGTCTCGCGAGTCGCATTTGGTATCGCCTTGCCGGTCATCTTCATCTCAGGAAGCATCAACACCACCGTCGTCGGCAAATACATCATGGGCCGCGTCTTCCCCAACTCAGAAGTCCGCTACGTGCACACCAAAAAGGGCTGGATGATCTGGCTAGGACTGATCCTAGGGCTCACAATCGTCGCTTGGATCATCGCTGAGGCGATCCCATTCTTCAACGCTCTCCTTGGTCTTATATCAAGCTTGTTCATCAGCGGTTTCAGCTTCTACTTCCCCGCTCTGTTTTGGTTTTCGATCTTGAAGGAGGGCAAATGGAACGCCACTCGCAAGAACATCATGTTGTCAATCGTGAACGGCGCCGTTTTGGTCATCGGACTCGTCATCCTAGTTGGAGGCGCATATGCAAGCGTGGAGGATATCCTGAACAGCTACAAGACCGGGAGCGTAGGAAGCTCCTTTACATGTTCAACCAGCTCTTACGAGGGTTGATGACAGTAAGAAATGCGTTGGTAGTACCACTGATTATAACAACCATTTGGTCTTGATCTTGAGTATCCCAAATCGATGTATCGAATGACTTGTGTTTCGTTAACGATGCCATCGAATTGTGATACATTGCAGTGCCCTCAGCCAAGCTGAGAAACAAGTAATGTCTACAAATCTTACCAATGTAACGAGACCCAGAAATCCATGTCAGAGCCCTCCGTAGCTTGCTTGAGAAAACTGTGTTCTTTCAGCAGTATCGTACAGTAGGCATTCGTCAGCCTGCACAATATGTTCGGATTTGATATAATTATCTCAATACCATAATTTCAAGCCGCGTATATTGTGACAAGATGGCCATAACCCTACTTCAAACCCTGGAAGAAAGCTTGGTAAGCGTTAATACCATGAGATGGGACGTAGCATCCTTGAAACTTATATTTTAAGGAAGTGGAAACACATCCCCCATCTATCCCATGCTCAAACCCCTTCATAGACATCAACCCAACCCAAACACGCTCCCCAATCTTCGTAGGATCTTCATCTCAATATTCCCATCAACCGCGGGAGTATCCCATCCCGAGCTACACACAGCATACAACTGCCTAGCACAATCAAGTCTTGCCGAGGCTAATCCCTGATTTGAGCACCACAGCCAGGGATGAGAGACGTGGTTCAGCTCTTTAATCTATATATTGGCTTGGTATCTTACGCTTTGCTCATGGCGATAATGTCGCAAGCTCTGGAATCGCCCCTATACGTATATCATATTGAGTTGGTATCATTGGCTCACAAATTCCATTGTCCAATGACGTCATTCCATGCCCATTGAATATATCAGCTATACATGTATCAAGCCACGCTCCACTTCGTCCATACATACACTTCCTAGCGGAATACTCGCCGCAACTTACCCGTACCAATCCCTGCGGCTCCATCGGTACATCCGTTCACATTCTTAGCTATCTCGAAACAGGCCCTCACTCATCAACATGAACAGACATCTTCACGCCCTTCTAATCCCCAATGGTTTGTGTCAAGATATCAGCTTTGTCTAGCTATCCAACGATTACTTATCAATAAATTGCCCGAAGGTTCTACCATCGAGAGACAATGCTACCGATGATTCTCGGTCCCTTTCTTGAATGAATGCCAAAGCGATGAGTAAGGAAAAAACAGGGATGTTTCTCACTTGATTAAAGCGAATCGCCTAGAGTAGAAATTCTGGTTGTAAGAGAATAATCTTCGCTGCGAGCATAATATTGTTCCTTGCATTGCACTCTGAAGCCGAAGAAAGTCCGAAACGCTAAACGCATTATGGATTTTCTTCTCTTCAAAGTTCTTGCAGTTTTTGTTCAATGTAACGGGGTTTTGGTTGGTGAAAATTTTCCAGAGTTTGCTTGAAATCCTGCAACAATCATGTGTGGTCAACTTCGTAATGTCAGTAACCTTGATTGGTGAACACTGAAGTTTTAGATAGACAGAGTTCTTGGGAGATTGGGCTGTGCTACTGACAAACGCATACTGTTCAATACCAATGGTGACTTTGAATGAAATCTCTATGGTAGATGTTCGGAGTCATTCGCCCTCCATCAACGTCGTCCTTGTGTTTGACTGTTGATTCTTAGTTAGCACCCTCGACAGCATGACCACGAAACATTGTGAAACCTTCTTGACGTGGAGCATGTATCATATCTCTTTACTCACATTGAGTGAAGCCAACACCCAGACTCTTCTGGAACGGATGGGATGACGGTATCAAGATCGCAAATGTCTCATCGACATGCCTTCACCATGTGTACGATCAGTCACGAAAGCCCCATCATAATGACTCCCTCGTGTATGAAATACCATGAATCCAGCGATGAGGAGTCATACCATATGATTGCGTCACCGAAGGAAAATCGGGTATAAAAGTTATGATCTTTCTCTTGAGATTCTTCTTCCTCTTCCACACACATCTCCGAAGTCTTCAATACTCCACACCTTTCCAAATCCTGCATTTTGTCAAAGCCATCCCACTCACGCACATCATCTACCACTCAGCCCATAGAACAATACAACAAAGCCAAAGACATGTCTTCCATCGACATAATTTCAAAATTGAAGGAATCAACGCCGGTCAAAGGACGCATCTGGATCGACAATCGAATCAAACAAGACCGCAACGAATTCTATGAGTCCCTGAGACCATTGGCCACAATGGTAGAGATCCGCGAAGAAATGTGGCGCCTCTTCCTCGAGAAGCAAAATAAAGAAAAATCTATCACGACCAAGGAACTCGAACAGGAGGAAAAAAAGGCGTCAGAGGGAAATTCCGAAAAACCCAAAGAATTCCATGGGGTAAAGATGAGTATGATCAAGGCAAAACTCGATTACATTGACAAATCCATGAGCGACAAAGCCCGTAAGAAATTTTTCAAGGAGATGGATGCCAGAAGCGATGAATGGAGCGGGTTGAAGAAGAAGAAGAAGAGCAGCGATGACGATGACGAGCCCAAGAAAGACCCTGAAGAGATCCGTGAGGAAACGTGGAAGCGTTATCACGCCCATCGGACGGGCAAGACGAGGGAGATACGAGAATTATGTGCATTAATCCAAAGTGAGGAACTCAAAACGGTGGACGAGGAATACACCTGCAGCAAAGAGGACCAAGAACAGGGCATCAAAAAGCTGAAGGGCTTCCTCGATGAGCTAATAAAGGAACGCGAATCTATAAAAGAAGAGGATGCCGAAGAGGTGGCGAAGGCTCGTGCGATATTCTTCCAAAGGTTCGAGGCGGCGGCGAAGCCCTGGGCTGAGGAGACAACACCAGAGCAAAAATGGCAGCGAAATCAAGAGAGGAGGAGGCAGGATGATGTAAGAGGGGATGAATCATATTTCAGGACCTTGGCGCAGGAGCTGGGGAGGAATAGCTGGTAGGCGCGGAAGATTGAGAATAGGTGGAACGGAAGGGGGCGGTCATTGAATTGTAGGAGTACTTGCTTGCCTTGGATATTTGCGTGCGATCTTGTAATCATACATAGCTTATTGCATGCTCTTTGAAAAAATCCAATCATGTCCAACGCAAATTCGATGACAATATGAAGATCGCAAATGTCTTATCACGAAGCCCTCACCATCGGACTGGGTTGATTGTGTTCCACCTTCATGGTATGACATATTGGGTTTATCCTACTTAAAAATAGTGTGGTGCTCTTTTGTGTTATCGAGGGTATCTGAGCTCGTGTATAATCCAACCTAGCCGCTTAACATGCCGTTCGCTTTCGAACCGCTATTATAAAGTAATTTACCGTTACACATCGTCGCTAGTAATAACCGGTGTCCCTCGGTTAGATAAAACCCTCTAATATCCTCCTCCATCTGTTATGCCGAACTGCCGTATCATTTGAACTCTTACTATCAAGTATTTAGTTTAGTACGTCTACGAATACGTCTAAATACATCTCTACGAACTTCCGCCTCAGTCTAGCCCCATTCTATTCTTCTCAATATCCGACGTGCCAGATTCAAGCATCGTATCACGAACCTTCCCCAGCATGCTCATTATAAACATAAAGGCAGTACCATGCGCCGGACTCTCCATCATAATGTTCAGGATCTCAAATTCCATGTCTTCTGCTAACAAGCTCCGTTTCACCCTCTTATCCATACGATTAGTCACGAAGGCCCTATTATGACTCCCTACCTCTTGGAAACAGAAACAACATGATTTTCCAGCCAAGGGGAGTCATAGCTACATGATTGCGTCACCTAGGGAAAGGGTATAAAAGCGCCAATCTTCCTCTTCAGTTTTTTTTGTCTTTTTCTTCTCTACAGAACACCCCATATTCTGTAACCTTTCCAAATCCTGCACCTCATTCCACTCACGGACATCATCTTTCGACCATCCCACGATTATTATCCACCAATATCGCTCTCCGAGACAACGTTGAAGTCCGCAAAAACAAGTAATAAAACTAAAAAAATATGTCTTCCAGCAGCGGAATTCCAGAAGTTGATGTGCCTAAGCCGGCAGGGGGACGACGTAAACATACACCAGAGGAAGATCACGACTTCTACGAATCTCTCAAACCATTGAACGATCTTGTCAAGATCCGTGAAGCGATATGGAAGCGCTTCCTCGAGGACCGAAAGGAAGAGAGATCTGACCAGGCTAAGCTGCTTGAGGAGGAGGAAAAGTTGAGCGGTTGTAAGGATGACCAGGAGTATCAGATTCAAAGCCTGAAGGACAAGCTTTGCGAAATTGATCGGTCCATGAGCGATGAAGCCCGCGAGAAATATTTTCTTTACCTTGATGAGAGGAGCAAGCATTGGCCCTGGTTTACACAAGCTCGGGATTAACAGGTCCCGGGAGCGCTTGAGTGGTGACAACTGAAGAGGGGTGGTAGGCGAGTGGGGGAGATAGGGATTTGGTGGAATGGAAGGGGGCTGTCACTGGTTTGAAAGAGTGTTTGCTTGTTTCTGATATTTGCTTGCGATCTTGTAGTCATACAACAGTACATAGCTTATTGCATGCTCTTTAAGTACTTCCAGTCATTTCAGATCCAAATTCGATGACGATATGAAGATCGTAAATACCTTATCACGAAGCCTTCACCATCCATGCGATCAGTCACGAAATCCCTATCATTATTCCCCCTTCTTTGAAACATCACGAATCCCGCGAATGCTCATTACGAAGCCTTCACCATCCATACGATCAGTCACGAAGGCCCTATAATGACTCCCTCCTCTCTGAAACAGCGTGATACCAGTCAATACGAGTCATACCGTATGATTGCGTCACCGAGGGAAAGGGTATAAAAGTCCTCAATATTTCCTCTTCAGCTCTCTCCTCTCCATCTTCTCTATCTTCTCCATCCCCCACAATATACAGAAAACAGTCCTTCAACCAAACCCTTCCAAGCATCATCCACTACAACCGCTTAACAAAAATGTCTAACCCTACCGAAGGTACGTTGATGCAGAAGGCCCGAAGAAACCAGGCCGCTCATCGTCTATCAGAGCTGCGGAAGAAGCAGCACGAAAAAGGTCTCCGCGAAGAAGACTACACAGACGAAGCCAGTATAAGCTTCCTCAAAATGGTCAGGGAGGACAAGCTGGCGCGAGGAGATTTCATCGAGGATCCTGCCTGGACCGAGGAAGAGAAGGAAAAAGCCCACGAGAAATGGCACGAGGAATACAAGGCCAAGAAAAATCCACGAAATTTCCGCGAGGAGATGTGGCAGGAATTCAAAACACGCCAAGGGCATGCGAGGGAGGAGCAGATCATAGCTCTAGACCATTTAATCTGGAAGGAGAAAGGCAAACTTTCATCTAAGAAGTATCTCTGCAGCAAGGAGGAGCAGGAGAAAGGCCTGGAAAACCTAAAAAGTCTCTCGGAGGAATTGAAAGTTCAACTTCGCAGATGGAGGGAGGAGGGCTCGGAGAAAGATCGTGAGGTGTTCGATCGGTTGTTTGAGAGCAAGGTCAAAGCCCCGAAAGTCAAGACTCCGGAGCAGAAATGGCAAAGCTTGGAGCGGCGACGAGAGAAGATGCATTTGAAAGAGGAAGAGGGTTTCTTGGAAGATTTTGAGAGTTATAGAAACCCGTACGCTAGTCATGATAGTGATGACAGTGATGATGAGGATTGAAGGGAGGGGATGGAGGGAGATGGCAGAGTTCAGAATGAGGTGGGAGTGGGGAGGCGATTACTGGATTGAGATGATGTCTGCTTGTTTCTGATGTTTGCGTGCGATCTTGTAGTCATACATAGCTTGCCTTGTGCTCCTTGAATAAATCCAGTCATTTCCGATTCATATTCCATGACGATACCGTGAAATTGCAAAGTGAGGTGATGACGCAGTAAAAGATGAGAGAAAGGTGGCCGTCGATGGTTTGCGAGGCGGTGGTAGGATCTTGATCTGCATTCTGTCAGCATGTGCCCACGATCATCGTTATAATCTACGGGTTCTGGTAGGCAATGAGATGACGAGTCTCATGGTGAATCCATGACTACGCCATGAAATATAAATGTGACTGATTTGGTAATTAGTGACACTGAAGATGAAGGAGCTTGGAGTCACAGCTTTTCTCCGGGCGCAAATATAAAGCGAAATATCTTCCAGACTTCTTGTTCCTTAACTTTGAAGCTGTTATCGAACCAAACACCTCTGACCCTCCAAACTTGCCTCGCACAGCCTCTCGACTCTGATTATCATGGGCTTTTTCCGCTCAAAGAGTACCCGCAAGGGAAGCTCACCGAAGGAGAGTGAAATTCAGGCGGAATATGACAAGATACTTGGAGGGGTAGAACCAAAGAAGAGTGAGAATCGGCCGGACTATGACGAGATGCTTGGATTGGCATGTGCTGAATCAGCGATGAGACTTGCTAGACAGGATGTGGAATTCGCTAAGCATGCGGGGGTACTCAATAGACCCAAGGAAATACTTGATCGTGAAAAGAAGTGGCTTGATGAGGAAGATAAATGGTTCAGTTACCAAGAGAAAAATCTCTTATGGCGCGAAAAGAAGCTTGAGTGGTCTGAGAAGGACTTGCCCAGGCGTGAGCGGATCCGGCGAATCAGGGTGAAGATAAATGACTTGAGGAAATGCGCAAATCTGCTGGAGAGGATGAATTTGCAATCAACAGGGGACATAAAGCGAATGGAGGAAGAGATGAAGCGGTTGCAGATGGAGATCGAGATGGAGAAGGGAACAGAGGGGGTGGGCGAGATGGAGGCGGGATCATATGAGGAATCAGATGAGGTGGACGAGGCGGAGCATGAGTGCTGGAAGAGTATCCCTGCTGAAGAGTCGAAGGGAGAGATGGATAGCGGGTGCCCTCCTTGAGGAGTACTGGATGTTGCGAGATGCTTTCATGAACAGCTTGTCGTTCGATGCCTGCGATAGCGGTCGACAGTCCATATTTTGATGATTACAAGCAGCTAACATGCGTGGAGGATGCCCTCTTCTCCGAAGGTTACTCTCCCTTCTTGAACGACAGCACATCCTAATTTCTATCACTTAAAATACTGTTCCTCAAATATCTTCCAAAGTCTCTGCCATCGACCTTCTATTCGTTGATTATTGCGTTCGTTCTGTGCAAGCGAGCCCCGCCTTGCTAGAGTGCTGGTCATCGTATATCTTTTATATCTTAATAGAGTATCGATACTCTTGCGTTCAAGAGCGTGAAGCACGGATGGCCATTTCGGAAGGGACATGGAGCGATTGATGGAGGAACTTTGCCAAAGACTTCGGGTGAATCGGATAATTCGGGGGACCGAAGTGCCGAGCCGGGAAAAAGCCGAGACGCGTTTCTTTTAGCGCGCCGGCTTGGCACGCACATAACAAGGTGATCTTCACGTTGCAAGTCTTCTTTTCTTTCCTCGCCTTCCTCGGAAGTGCCGACTTGTCTTCGGATAAGTTGCGCCGTGCTGCCTTAGGGCTCATGGTTTTATTTCCAATTTGCAAAGATACTGTACCTCTTAATGGGTGAAAATCCATTGCGAGTGCTTTATCTTCGCTCGCATTTCTTTTCTGTGTGGGTGAAAATCCATACTGAATGCTTAAATTTTTTACCTGCATTTCTTTACGGGTGCAGTATTCTTTCGGGAGTGCTGTATCCTCTAGATTGCCACGTCCTGGCGCTGAAATGGCCTGGGATTCAGATCCAATCAAACATTTTTCTTTTCCGCATTTCCTTTGGAAGTGCCGTCTCTTGTAGCCAGAGGCTCAAGAAGTGAAATTTTATCATATCCTCCGATGGTTACCACAATCGCTTCGGTGATTTATGAACATGGATACTCGAATATGACTCTATGCTCGCGTAATCCTCGCATCCGCAAGTGGTAAGGAAGTTACCATGTCCTGGTGCCGCCAAAGCCCAGGACCCAAACTCAATTATTTTACTTTATTTACTTTACTTTATCTACTTTCTTCTTCTTTTTTTCCATGCCGAAGCACGGTAGTCTTGAGTAGTGGCAAGAGCCTCGGAGCTGTGAGGTCTCGAGGAACGTGAGCCCATTGAGGATGCGAGGTCAACGAAGACCAAGACCGCACACGACGTGAGGGCAGGGAGGACGTGACGCCGTAGAGGACGTGTGGCCGCAGCGAATGTGAAGGCTTGGAAAGCGAAAGCGAAACCGAAAACTTTTTTGAAAGCACCTCGATATGCTAACGCAGAGCCCAGAAGTCACGATCCACCGTGCCGTTCAAGACAGGCAGACTCGTTAGCCAGTCGACGCCAGTCATGGCTGTGAGGTGCCAAGTCACAAACTTCAAGGTATGTCTAACCCACGAAACCACGGTGCTGCGCTGATTTTCTAGTGTACGTTGCTCTACACCTGTGTCGATCCTATCCTGTCCTTCCAGAAATCCTTTGAGCTCCTACGGCGAGAACTCCTCCTAGGCCTCATCACCGGTAGTATGTTCAGCAATCGTTCTCTCGTTTGATTCACCATGATGACCACCCCACGGCAGACAAGTGGTTCGCCCAGACGTCCATGACACCCGATGCTTCGCTCGGTTCTATCAACACATTCAGATGTCAGCCCAGGACCAGAAGAAGCGTCACCTAGCTTTGCGACTGCAAGACTCGACGCACTACATCTACGAGAGATGGTGCAACCCTAATCCCATCGCGGCTGGTCACCCGATGATTGCTGTTGGTCGCTGCGGCGGAGCTCGTTGGACGACGCGGCTCTAGGATGGGTTCGACGATGCATTATGGCAGAGACAGGGACGGGACATGGATTGAAGTGGACGCATCATCGGATGAACACTGGCATGTTGCTATCGAGATGTTCAAGCATGAAGGGCAGGATGGCGCTGCAGGCTTGTCGAAGTTATCCGAAGGAGTACTCATTGAAGATAGGGGATGGCGGCTTTGTAGCCATGCTCTGGATTCTATATTCTAATACTCGATTCGCACCTTAAGTCTAGCAATACAACTTTCCACCTATATCTCACCGTCTTATCCGCTCATCAGATTATCGAATGCAAGTTCTCTTCCAGTATCATAACGCTCGATCCAGTCATTCTCCGACATTTCTTCTCTCATAGCATCGCCCCTGAGGTCAAACTTCTGCGCTGTTTCATGAACATTTCCTCCCTCGTCCACCAAATGTACCTTATACTCAATCTCGGAAGAAGTCCAGCTGATATCCTCCATTTGATGGATAAGATCTGGTCTCGCTTTGGCCATGCCTTCCAGCGAGTAGGAAGGTGCCATAGACATTAGAAACCAGAATGCAAGACTCAATCGTCGTTGGGAATGAGTTGTATCTACGTCAACCTCGATGACAACTCGGTTCTTCGGTATATCGAGTTTTGCTCAGATGATGAACGCAGTCTTCACTTCTGTGCCGACGAATGCCCTTCGCTGGGAGTTACGGATATCGTCTCTTTCCATTGGATCACTCGACCACTTCCTTAGCTGGATACCTTTTAGTTTGGGGATCTCGTCGTTTCGTCTGCAATGACAGCATCACGGTGTGGTCCGGCTGGACTCTGCGTCTTATCCCACCGCCTCCATGGATCTGCTATACAGTAAATCATAGCAGTCTGCCATCCAATCATGGAGAGGCCAAGTGATCGGTTGAGGGCCGTCCCTTTATGCCATCTTCCATTTATGGAGTATCCATCACGAACAGTTGCGTATGGTCGGGTGACAATTTCGAGCACGAAAGTTTGAATTATCGCCCCCCAAATGAGCTATCGCAGCAAACGCCATTGCGTCTTTCAAACTCCAATAGAAAATCCTCGGCTTTGGCTTTTACCAATGCTGAGAAAGGGAGGGAGAGAGAGTGGTGGGAGAGGAATGATGTAATATCCTAATGACAGAAGTTGCAAAGTCTTACTTGATACCCGCAATGCCAACGAGGAAGGTTGAACTTTGATTCTCTGAGATCCCAATAACTCATGGTTAACTCAATAGTGTTTATCTTTCCTGGTAAATGGAACGTTGTGAATCGCGCGATCCTATTCTCGAAGAATGAACAAAAGGGGCTGCCTTTGCAAGGGACTTCAAGCCCCTTAGTTCCAGACAATTTCAGGTGCGTGAACTTAATCCACTCAATCATGCGTTCCGATACCGTGTACTTGATGCCTCAAAATCGTGATCCTACCAATTTTCTTCTGCCCTACGCGAATTTCCCTCCAAAGAGCCCTCCTCCCTGGCCGCCACTCCACGAGGAGGTGTCACTCCCGAATGCCCTGGAGTATTTGTTAGCCCGTGGTCATCGTGCTCGTCATCCTTCTCCAGCTCTGCCCCGTGAACGTACCTTTCTGGTTCCTTGCCGCCTTTCCCATTGCCTTCACCTTTGTCTTCACCACTGGAATCTCCTTTGCCACCATCCTTGTTGGCTTGAGAACCCGACGTTGTAGAAGGTACCTCCGGTTCTGCTTGAGCAAAGATCGATCGTCTTGGGACAGCAGGTTTTTGTGGCCGTGCTTGAGCGAATATCGATGATTTCGCCTGTTGCTCGCCTGGTGCATGACTCACTGCTGCTGGCGGTGATGCACCGAATCGGCTGGGTCTCACGATCGGTCCTAAAGAAGGAAGTACTGATTTTCCGACAGCGAAAGGGCTATTTGAGAACGACGTGTCGACGGCAGGTTCTGCGTCTCTCTTCGTTTGAACGATTTCTGTATTGGCGAAAGGCGCTGGTCCGACGGTAACGTTTTGCAGTTTTCCATATTTGCCACCTCCCGGATTGAATAGACCACTTGTAAGTTTCAAGAATGCTCGACCATTGTTACCAGAGCCGGGCTCCCCTTCTTGACTTCCCTCCGCTGTTCGATCATCGGGACTGGCAGTTGTACGGTTCTGTACGCCCTGCTGACCGGGTACCTTGGCCTTTACTGGTTGAGCTTGTGCAGATCCTCGTTCAGTTGCAGCCGACGAGGGCGCCTTTTGTGTGATCAAGGGGGCTCCAAATCGTCCAGATCCAGACGTAGCTGGTGATTGCTTGGCTTTGGCGATTTCCATGTCTCTTGCACTGAGCGGAGGTGGGTTTGCCTTCCGTAGAAAGGCCAGAACCATCGGATCATCATCCGCGATTGGCCCCTCATCTTCTTCCCTTTCCTCTTCGTCTCCGTGGTGTACTGAGTCTACGATTCTCCATGTAGCCTTCGGAGACGTCGGACGATTCGCTGGCAACAAGGTTGTTGATCCCAGCCCACGCTCAGGTGGATCCTTCGGAGACGTTTCACTCCCCTGGCTTCTGCCAACTCCAGTACTCTGGTACGGATTCCACACTCTTAGCGGTGATCGCGGGGGCTCTTGTTTCACAGGAGGTGAACTCAACCGAGGACGCTTTGGAGCCGGCTGACCCAATGCTTCCGAATCAGGTCGTCGTGAGGGCACATGCTGCTGCGATGTGCTAGCCGCTTGAGGTCCGTCAAGGAATCCACCAGCAATAGCAATCTCCTTGATCATGTCGAGCTGTTCAATTTGGCCCTTGTGAACCTCAAAGAAGTCGTTAAAGCTCTGGCTGAATTCGAATCGGGTATGCAACTTCTCCGCATTAAGTCTCCGGATTTCTGCTCGAGCAGCTGCGAGTTCATCAACGAGTCTTTCGTAATTTGTATCATCGCTTCCAGGGAACTGCGCTGTCGGAGTAGATATAGACTGAGCTTGAAGCACCGCATTTTCATCCTCGAGGCTATCGATCCGTTTCATAAGATCTTCGTTTCTGAAGCGAAGTTGATCCCGTTCTTCCCTGTCGCGCTCCGATGCCTTCCTCAGCAGTCGAACCTCTTTCCTCAACTCCTCATTACTTAGATCATGAGACCTGGAGTCTCCAATTGAAGACATAGTTTAATTCTGAAACCCGCGGCGTTCCACCAGCAGGTCGTGCTTTCCGAGGAAAGAGTATGCTAAAGCAAATAAATGTAACCAGCCCACAAGGCGGTAAAACGTCAGATTGATAAGCAGAAATGCTTGTGGGGTGTACGTGGTCAAAATTTGGAGGCTCTGTTCTTGTGGACGATGGTGGATGTTGATGAAAAACAAACTCAAGACAGCAAAAGATGTTGAGTGCGCTGTGAAGATTACCTAATCCTCTAATCAAGCGAGTGATATCGGTAATAAATGATATGAAGCTAGCCCAGATCAATTTGATGGCTCCTTCATTGTCAAGTCATCACTATATCGACTAGGTGGTGCACATTGGCACAATATGCATTCTGTAGCATGGTCTTAGTAAACGTGAGATAGGTGCGATTCATTATAATCTCGACCAGTCAACTTTCCAAACCAAATCAGTACGAATCACAATAATCTGGTCGTAATCGATGGCGTAAATCGACATACTTCTGTATTCATCAATTCCTGCCATCGTGCTTTCCTCACGCGGTGGATTTCCTTCAAAGATTGGTTCAAGGGCGAATCTATGAATCCAGACATCATCATCAGATCCCGACAGAACCGATACTCCTACCAATGCGTAACGTGAGCCTAATCCAATTCTCCGCAAAAGGATTTCTATCTCTCCAGCTTCCAATCGCTCCAAGTATGTATCAAAGCTAGGACCTCCCTTACCCGCTCAACTATGGTGCACATTTTTGAATGGAAGATCTCGTAGAGGACTATTACGTTGCCTCGTAACGTAGAGCTCAATCTGCTTGCACAGATCCTTGTGAACCACCTCTCCGAACTTCCGCTCATATTCACCTTTATTTCGACATAATCCGAAGTTATCAAGATGCAAATTATCCCGTAAGCCATCAAGGAGCTCAACCCAACGACCCTTTTTTATGTAGATATCGTTTATGTAGAGCTTCTTCAAAACTCTATGCTTTTTCAGACAGTCGAGTAATTGTGTGGAAGAAAGTCTTAAGCCGGCTAGAGTAATACTTTCCAATCGTGGATAGGCTGATGATTCTGAAAGGGATTCCATCATAGCTGATGAGATATCTTCCCGGAAGACGACGTCCTCTTGCGTGTACCGCTTGCTTTTATTTGGCTGTGGAGCTTGAAAGCTGATATCCAAGTTCTCTAGTGTTGGCACTCGGGGAATTAAAGTGCAAAAAGAATCTTTGTATTCTTCATCATAGACCTTGAGATAATCTTGAAACTCCAAACGAAGTGACGTGACAGATGGTGGAATCCACTCCAATGGAAGAGCAAAGAACGTGCAGTGAGGATAGACTTGACGAACCCGGTAGATTGGACGAGATGTGCCCAAGTCCAGGTGACGAATGGTGTGGTTTACCTTCGCAAGGCTATGAAAGAGTGGACGTAGCTCATTATCGACATGGCGTTTCTCCCATATCATGCGAGGTCGAAGCCACAGTGGATGCCACTGTCTGGCAAGCGGACCGTGGAAAAACATTCCACGAGACTGGGTTCCGTCCAAGGACTTCATCAGGTCGAAACCTTCGACTTTGTTCCAGTAGCCCTGAACAATTATGGTATTCAGACCAGAAAAGCTGATGAGCCCTTTTGTAAGTATATCTGAGAAGGTTTGATCGCGTCGAGATGTTTGCGCAATGATTTGATTTGCGCAGGCATCCATTCCTGTCGATTTTAAACCAGTGTTATCAGGAGGAGCTGGATGGAACCTATATCTGCACGATAGATATTCCCCAAACAACGAATTGCAGACAGTCTCGTTATCTGCAAAGCAGTGAATACTTGTTGGCTTAAGGTCCTGGTAGATTTGATTCTCCATGAAAGGTCGGTCGAAATAATTCTCGTCGAAAACCTGCACATCGTACACTAGTGTTCTTACACACTTCGCGAGGTCCTGTCGCTCAGCAATTGCTTTAAAGACTTCAATGTCGATGCCGAAGCCAGAGATCACCACCGTTGTAAATAGAGATGATACTGCACAGTTTGCCAATCTCTTGCAGCTCTGGCGGATAGTCTTCAACTGGGGTTTCTCGATATAGCTTAGGATACTGACGAGGACCTCATCTGGTAGGCTGAGAATTTTTAACATGGGAGGATGTCCTGTGGACGGTTTCATCTTGATGAATTGAATCACGTGTGGCGCAAAGCTGACAGGTGGTGCCTCTCGATAGAAGAAAAAATATTCGATGGGCTGTAGCGGCAAAGGTAGCATACAACAGTAGGGAACAACAAATTCGGGCAATCTAAGTCCTAGCGAGTCATACTAGAACACTCGGTATTGGAAGAATGGTTCAATGGTAGGATAGCGGATGCTAGATGCTGGATGCTGGACAGTTGACGTTCGACGCTGGACGCTCGACGCTGGGCAATGTTTGACGGTGGATGAAAGATTATGATGGTCGTGAGATGAAAAGAAGCCTTCGCTGGAAGCCCTGTGTTCTCGTTGCCGTTAAGGCGTGGGTGATGATATCGGGAGTAGGACTAAGTGTTCGAAGAATTTGGGAATGGAATTGTACTGCTGAAAATCCGAAATCGAGATAGCGAGACAAAAGCTATGCGTGGGAAACGGACGCTAGTTTAGAGTAGTAGTACGGAAAACGAGCATTTTTCCAGAAGTATAAGGGGATCTGTGCGTTGGAAGATCAATTATACCGAAGCTCTAGCGAGCTGGAAAAGTGACGACATATGAAGAAAGAGCGGCAGTCAGCCCAACTCATCATTTTTGACATGTTGATCTGATGACATATTGGCTTAAACCGAGTCAGAAAATTACTTAAAAATAAAATTAGATTAGCACCATTTTCCACCTTCACAACTTAGTTCGAGGTTTTGTTACTCATGATTGATCACGATGAATGAGGTCCCCTGAGTCGATGGCAAAGACGATTGGCTAATCAGGGAGATGAGTGCATGTCTAGCCTGGGACCTTTCACCGACTGACGGTGATGAAATGATGAAAGCTTACGCCGGGTGCGATAGAAATCATGTAGAGACTATGATAGGGTATTTCAACTACTGGTTCTTCTCCAAAACGCCACCGGAATGCTTCCATTCTACGAGAATAAATAGCTAGGACTGCGAGGAAGATTTTGGCAATTTCCATGAGGAGGAAGCTCTTCGACATACCGGAGGTCGAGAACCAAAATCTAAGACTGGTCGGATGAAGACATGAGAGCCGAGGAGCAACGCATGCAAGAGTGGCGATAGTCGAGAAGCTGGCGGAGTTCAGAGGCTTTGCCAATGAGGATCAGAAGATTGTGGGTGCGGAGTGATGACAAGGTGGGTGGTTATTTAGAAAACGTATAGGACCAGAACGACGTAAGTAGTAAGCGTCCTTTAAGAGAGCAGATTAGAATCATTGTTGAGGCAAGACGTTGAAGCCGTAAGCTCTGGATGAGGCTCTCATCATTTTCTAAGGATAAATGACCTTGTAAATCAGTGTCAATAGATTAATGTGGTGCGATCTGAACTTGATCATCGGACGAGTATTGAGGTTCTAGGAAAATATGGACTACCATGAGCCCTTCCAAGTTGTCGTGGCCATATCTTCGACTTCCTGCCCGGAAGTTTTGAACCGCTTCGCAGATGGAGCACCCTGGTCCCGTCGTCCCTTGCGCCGTCTCTTGCCCGTTTCCCATACATGCTGATCCTGCTGACTTTCCTCCGATTCAAGCGTGGCTTCCTCTGAAGGCTTGGTAGTAGCGACCGGGCTGAAGGTGACATCCGAATTTTCTATATGGCCATTAGTTCACCACTCGACTAATTATCATCTGTTGTATCTCACCGTTCGATGCCTGCTCCCAGACTTCTGCCACTCCACCTCTACCGCCACCTTTGCCCCGTTTTGATCCCTGTGTAAGAGGAGGTATCGCTTGTGCTACTTGAGCTGGTGTCGTCCACTCTGAAGTCGCGATTGCGGGTGGTCCTAAGGGATTAGCCGGTCCTGCTTGAGTTGGTACCGTTCTTGTTTGAGCTGGCGCAGATGACTCTGATGGTGCCAGAGTTGATGGTGCTACCGGAGTCGGTGTTGCTGCTGGTCTAGGCGGCACTGTTGACAATGACACATCGAACTGACCAGGTCCTCCTAGTGGTCCTGCACAAGGAAGTTTTGATTTTCCGAACACAGCTGGATCGACTGTCAGCGAGGCCGAAGCGGCACGCCGCTGCCCTTTCTTTCTTCGGACGACCTCCGGGTTTGCGAAATGCCTCGGTCCAGTCAGAAAGACTGACTTGTTCCCATTCAAGTCTAACCACTTAGGTAGATCATCATAAGTGGGTGGAGGCTCTGGACGAAGGAAGTTTTCAATGTCGATGATTCGTGGTGGGCGAAACGGTTTCCTCTCTTCTTGTACTACCGGAATCTCCATTTTCGATGAAACAATCGAAGAGATCGGGCATATCATTGGTGCAGAGCTCGGGTCGTCCGGACCACAAGGTAAGGGAGCTGCCGGATCTTCCTTCTTTGATAAGTGAGCAAGCTGTAACGAGCACGGATAATCTGGACAATATGCGAATGGACTTGTTGGAGCTGAGTTTCTTCCGAAGCAAATGACAAATGCTGACGCCTCATTTGTAGAGAGCGCAGACTTCCGAGAACACGCGTGGTTGAGCCGGCCGCATCTTCCGGTTTTGGTGACAAATTTGAAGATCCTGGATGATCAGCTCGTAGAGAGCTCGGCAATCCTGGACGTCGTGCAAGTGGATTCTCTGTGGCTATGTCTTCAGTCATAGGTTCGATGGCCATAGAGTCCTCGAACTTTTTCGACAGGGCTGACGGTGATCGCACAGATTCTCTCCCTTTTATGACTGATGGACTTGATCGATAGCTTGTGAAAAGGCGTGGCTGGAATGATTTTGATGCTGATGGTGCGCCAGATTGGCACAGGTGAGCTGACTGGGGCCGATCGAGGAAGCCATCGGAAACCGCGATACTTTGGAGTAAATTGAGCTTCTCGTTCTGGCTTCGATGAATTTTAATGGATTTATTGATGGCTTGGCTGAAATCGAGCCGTATCTGCAACCTTTGCTGGTTGAGTGTCTCGATTTCCCGTTGAGCATCAGAGAGCTGATCAATGAGGTTCTCATATTCCGAATGATCGACCCTAGGTTGCTGCGTTGTGTGAAGAGACTGTAGCTTACCTTGAAGCATTGCATTCTCCTCCTCGAGGGTGTCATTCCTAAGCAAAAGGCGCTCAAGTCTGGATTCAATATAAATCTGCTCTTCCTTCTCACGGTTCAATGCTCTCTGCAAGCGTCTTACCTCTGCCTTGAGCTGCTCTTCTTTACTGAGGCTGCTGGAGCTGAAGTCTCCACATGAAGACATTATATGAAATTTAAAATTCAGTGACCTTGGCCAACTGAAACGCCTCCCGAAGAAGGTAATGAGACCTCAGCAATGACGTCAAGGGACAAAAGCCAGTCGTAAGGGCGGCAGTGCGTCGGTAAAACCAGAATCAAGATGAACGACGTGCGTGAATAGAGTTGAAAGATTGATGGTTGTCGTGGAAAGGTGGATATGTGGAGGGTAAGATTTAATATAGTACAGGATACTTCTGTGCGCTACAAGATCACCAGCAAGTGGGGGGTATTGATTACCGACTTTTGGGAATGGATCGAGATTTTGATGTGATGAAAATGCCATGTCCTTCACCGCTGCATACTATGATGATATCGCCAAGAGAAGTATTGTGAAGGATAAACCTTATATCACTACGTCATGCTCTACCAAAACCTCAAGTAATATAACTTTTTGAATGAGATTCGGCATCGAAATCAGTTCATTTACTTCTTCTCACCCTTCCAAGTGATTGACATAGAAACATTTACACTACCAGATGAGAGGATCGTATTTGAATCGAGTCCCCACCGTTCCACAAAGTAGCATGACCTTGGTTGATTTACCTTTGTTCAAAATGAGAAGAATTACTCCTCCCAATAGACTTGAGGACCTCTCTGTAAACGACAGATTCTTTCTTATGCATGATAACTGGAGGGATGGACCGACGGCGAGGGGATAAAGCTCAAAAACCTCATTCATAGAATGGGATGGAGACAGGACGGCATTATCGAGCATTCTGTGTGGAAGTCAAAGAAGGTATCATTGGCATAGTGAACAAGACTGGCAGGCTGCATTGTCAGAGGAGAAATGATAGGTGTAATCGAGCATACTGATACAGTGATGAATGAAAGAATCGGATACTCATAAACCTATCGGGAAGGACCTATCCGTTTTCACAGTCACATCCGGACACACTTAGAGGAACCAATTGAGTTTGATGACGGTGCCGCTGTCCACTTCCAGTACTGAACTTCATTCGTGCCAGCCTGCCCGCGCTTGTCTAGTGGAAGGGGAAGAGGCTCCAATTTTCCGCCAGCCAGCTTCACACACACCCGACCACGTTCAGTGCAGTCCGAGCATGCTTCGTTGACATTGTCCAATACGCTCTTGGTATAGATAGCATGCCTTTCGGCGCACTTGGCCTTTCCTGCTCCTGCTCCTGCTCCGTTGAACCAATCTGCCCTCAAGCTGTCCCATCTTGATACCTGCTGCTTGATAATCCGAACAATAGCCTGGGGTACAATCGCACATGTGAAGTTGTCGCGCTTGAGATCAGCTAGATCCCATTGCGGAACATCACTCCTAGGCGGCTGCCCTGGTACTCTGATGATCGATCTAGTGAAAGACGAGGTGTCCGCGTTCCGATCTTTGGAATGATTGCCATAAGGAGTAAGAGGAGGGTTGCTAGACGCCGCTTCGCTGTTGAAGTCAGAAGGCGTAGCTGGCTCGTCCGGACTCTCTTCGTGAGAACGCTTTCTGCTGCTAGTAGCACCAGATGACATGTCGTTCACAGATGTTGTGGTATTCCAGAAATGACCACGTAATTCCGGTGACTCCCTAACGCGGACCCTTCTATCGTCCGCATCGGCTTGCCTGTCCCACCTGCGTTTCAGCTCAGCACGCCCAGTCTCCAGGCCCTTGAGCATCTGCCAAAGCTCATCGCGTTGTCTAGTCGCGTTCTGGGCAGTAGCAACGAGGCGATCGATCCTGGGTTGGAACTTGGCTTGGGCATCGCTGGTCGCTGCAGCGCACTGGCGTTCAAGATCCCGAATCCGCTTGTGCGAGTATATCAACTCTGATGAAGGTGTGACTTCGTACATCCTCAGCTTACGTTCCACTGCAGCCAATCGACGTTCCAAACGTTGTATTTTTTCGGTTGTAGATACCTTCCCTTTGGCATATTGTTGCTGGACGGCTCGTATTGCACTTTCGACAGCATCATCAACCCTTGCCCGTGAAGTCTGTGATTCTCCATGGCCACGTAAAGAGTGAGACTGCGAAGATGCTACGTGAGCAACAGAAGACTCAACTTGAAACCCTTGTTGTGATACATCCAGGTCCGGCGTGCTAGGCGTGTTGGTTGAATCTCTGTGCTCGGTCCTTAGACGAGCCAGGTGCTCGGCTTCGAAATCACGAAATCTGTCTTGATATGCAAATTTTCCTGTCTTCATCTGATTGTGTTCAGCTTCCGAGGTGTTTGCATCACTGTCTTCTCGATTCCGGGGATTGAGACGCTGAGTCAATCGCGACACCTCGTTGCATTTTGCTTCCAATTCCTTCTCTTTGTGTCTGAGATCTACCCGGAGCTGATTGACGGTCTCTGCCAAATCGTTCGCAATGTCGGAAAATCGCTGCTTGTCTTTCTCGACCTCCTGTAATCGTTTTCGGTATCTTCCTACATCTAGGTCTCTCGCTGAAAGCTGAGCTTCCAGCTCTGACCTCTGCTCCAATAGTCTCCCAAACTTTTTGTTTATTGCCTTGGCAATAACCACTGCGTCTATCTCAATCGACCTGTATGTCACTGGGAAATTCAAATTGTTAATGGTGGATTGCAGTGTAGTCATGGCGTCACTGAAAGCTGCGACCTGGTGGTCCTGTTCTTCTAGGCTGTGCTGGCTGACCTGTCCCTGCTCATGCACATTCGATGCTCGATCATTACGCTTGATGGGTTTCGCTGTAATGACGGGTCGTGTCCTTCTCATCGCGGGCTCTTGCTCTTTCAATTGCTGCAGAGCTGCGTCATATTGCGCTATGCGAGCCTCCAGTGTATTCCGGAAGATGCTCGCCTCTGTAAGCTTCTGCGTCAAGCTAGCATGTTGGGTTCCGACGCGCCGTCCTCATAGCTTCTAGAGATCGCGTCAGCTCAGCAATGATCTCATCGGACAGGCGTAATAAGGGACTGTCTAGATATTGATTCCTGTTCCCCACCGTAGCGACTAACTCCTCGGTACTCAACCCCCTGGTCTCAGCCACAGAGAGTGCGTTAGAGGCATCACCTGATGTGTTTTGCATGTTCGTTCTGAATCACAAGTAATACAACCTATGACGTGCCCACCGAAATGGGATTTTGCTTCTTTCGAAGCGAGAGAAATCCTCTCCCGTGACAAAAGTCTCAAAACTTCAATGCCCAGTGCCGGGATATCCGGCGACTGTCTGTAAAGATAAGAAGAAGAGTGTGATATTATCGAAGAATAGGAGAAAGAGATATGGCTCGAGGCGTGGGTGTCGTGTGTGCAGATCGAGATGCAAAGAGAACGAGCTTAATATCGGAGTGGGTCACGTGATCGTCACTCAGAACACTGACCTTGTGAAAAGGCTTAATCATTCACGATCTGGGATTCATATCGATCAAGATTTAATTGAGATTTCCCAATGACTACTACAGTGCCTCACGGCTATCGAGGAAATATACCTACAAATATGGGAAGTGAGGATGCAAAGGAGAACGAAGAATGGACTTAGGATCGGCGACCTCCTTCTCGACTACGACACTAAGGAACAGAATGTATCACAAGCTTAGGACGTAGAGCTGGCGTCCAGAGTAAAGGGCAAGCTCCCATACCAAATGTAGCTTGTAGGACGAGGGTTTGAAAAACAATGATACAAACCCGATTCAAGTCTGTTTCCCTCCCTCTGTGCGTCCTGGTATCTTCCAAACAGAGTCCACTGCACAGACATAAAATCTCGCCTCAAAGATTCGAAGTGTCGTCGAACCGCTCGTCTGATATTTCGGTCACGGCAGCGGACCAAATGTACCACTTTCTTACACCTTCGCTGTTCAGGAAGTCTAGGTATCCCATCTTCATGTTGCTACAAAGCTTTCTTGAATGCATGAGAGATACTTACCCTATACTCGGGTCAGTGAGACTTAAGATCGAATTGCCCAACAGCCAGAGTGATCCAAAACAATTTCTAAGAAAGTGACAAGAATAACGCGTCTCATTTGCCGCCCCTTTAGCGCGCATCCCTCCTAGCATTTAAACAATCTTCACACAGCAATTCTTCTTTTCTCTCTTTGCACTTCTTCGGAAGTGCCCATTTCCTCGGAAATGCTTCTCCTGTGGTCGCAAAGACCCGGGAGTCAGATCTCAATATTCCTTTTCTTCTTCCTTCTTCTCGCTTGTTCAGAAGTGAAAGTACAACAGACTTCTTTGGAAGTGTTCATCCTGTGGCCGCAAGGGCCTGGGATTCAGATCTTGGAAAATGGCTCGCTTCTCGCTTCTTCGGAAGTGTTCATCCTGTGGCCGCAAGGGTCCGGGATTCAGATTACAAAAATCTTGGTCGGCGTTACCTTCGGGCATGATGATGGCCATCTCTTGGTAGGTCTAGATGTCAGAGACGTGAGAGCGCTGCTTTTCGTTCGGGAATTGCTCGGTTCTGAATTTCTGTGAAGATCGGGAAAGCGAACTTTGCAGAAGTCAATGGCTTGTACCTGGTAGCGGCGTCGCGTCAGCGTGACAGGGCAGTCAAGGTTTCGGGCTACGTCAATCCTAATAGAATCTCCTCCGCAAGCAGAGTGGCAGCTTGTCTAAGCGTTGAGGATGGAAATATCCGAGTTGTACTTTGGAGCCATCATTGCGACCGCACTCCGGAAAAGAGACGGAGCAGCCAGAGACCAACTTGAGGAGGATAAGGAAGGAGAGGAAGAGAGCAAGAGGATTTGGGGGAGATAGTGGGGTGGTGGAGCAGGGAAAAGGGCCAGGCAGGTAAGATCGCGTTGATGCCCTGCATTCTTTCAGCGAAGAGAAGAAACACCAAGCTCAGAGATGAGGGGAGAAGGTTGAAATGCGGAGAGGATCAAAGCACTCGCCACGTTGGATTTGGATATGGAACAGATTATTGGTTGCAAATAACGAGAACACATGTCTCATTTCGTTTGTGTGATCCTTCAGACTTCTCAGAAGAGACTGCTCTTAAGAGTGCGACTGTCGCTACAGGTGGTTCTTTGATCTCTCGACGGTCCATCGATCTCTCGACGGTCCATCGACATAGCGAACATGAACGATAGAAGAACATGGCATACGCTATATCTGCCCTCGTAGATAGCAGCCCATCATTATATATTATCAATCATCAGCCATCAATCATCATCTTCACTCTCAATCTCCGTCTCAATCTCCGTCTCGCTTTCTTCATGCTCTCCAACCCCCGAACCGGCCTTTGGTTGGGATTCTTCCCCTTCCTTCTCACTCTCCCCATCCCCATCCCCTAAAACGCCAAATTCCCCCACCAAATCCCATCGATCCCCAGGAGCTTCCCTACTCACATATTTCACAAACCTCAGCACACCTTGATCTCTCAGCACCAAGCCTAGTGTATTCCAACACGCTGGCATGGAAAACAAAACGCCATCGTCTTCATCATCATCAGCTGTGGATTTGTAGACCGCAGGGTCCGCCTTGCCGGATTTCTTGCTTTGATTTGATGAAGGTCGAGAAGCGCGAGCGCCGGTGCTGAGATCCTGTGGGACTGCGATACCGTCATCGCTGCCATGCTGGCCGTCATCGTTAGTATCGTTGTCTGCGTCTTCGCTGGCCATGTATGCTACGTAGCCGCCGAAGGTTTGCTCTTCGGAATCCTTGCTTGTGGTTCTTGTCCCATCGTCGTGCTGGTCCTCCTCATTCCCATTCTTGGGTTGTCCATCGAGTGCCGCATCCTCATCCCCACCCCAACCTCGACTCGGGGTAATAGCAAGAATAATCTCCAGCTGCGACTCCTCCCCACTATATCCAGTAGCCAATGTATAATCTTTCCCCCTGCGAAAACGCCTCGCGCAAAGATCGTAAGACGACAGCGTCAACCCAGTGGCTAGTTGAAGCCACTTACGAAAAGCCTCGGAGGGAAGGAGATTCTGCAATAGATCCTGTATCGGTGAGTCCTGATCTCCTTTCTCCGAAGCTTGTTGGTACAGGAACCGTTGCTTATGAGGAGGTCTTGCCACCCGCCAGGAAGTCTTGCTCTCAATATCTTCGACCGTGGTTGGCAGGGCCCGAGACTCCTCTTGTAGGGCATACTCGCGCAAAGAAGAGGCGAATTTCTTGCTGAGGAAGGTGCCGAGCCATATCGAACATTCGTCGGAAAATGTTTCGGAGACGGAATCTAGGGTATCAGGAGTGAGGTATGTTGGGGCAATGTACTTGAGCAGGAAGTCAAGGTCGGACTCTGTCAAGGTTGGCTCTTGTGATGCTGCAGCTGGCGGATCTTTATATTGGCACTTGTTGGACGTCGGTCGATCCAGCTTATCGGCGCTGCTTTGCAGCTGCTGTAGACTGCTTTTTTCCGCCAAAGATTCTTCAAGACCCTCGATGTACCCTTCTTCGCCTTCCTGAGGTATATGATACCAGCCACTTATCGCCATTCTGACCCTCTCTTCCTCTGCACCGGGATACACCTCTTCAACATCGTGAAAGCTCTCCCCAGGCTGTACAGCGAAGAAGCTCAATTGATTGAAAGCTGGCGGTATCGAGACACTGAAATCCGAACTGGGCACCTTGACCTCGCCATCGTCTGTCGTGTGGGTCTGAGTAAGATACAACCGTAGAGCACCTCCCCATTCGGGCCTCCACGGGCGATCTGGATCCGTCAGGTATAAGATGTAGCTGACCCTCCTACTCCCAATAACATCGTCGTGGCAAAGGAGATGGCAACCAGGCGTGTAGACGTTGATGGCCATATCCGTCTTCTTCCCCGACAATAATCCCGCCCCAGTGACCGTCGACAGGAAGGCTCGAAAGGCCGGAGAGTACAAAGCATCGCGGACTTTAAGCAGAGACGGTAGAAGCCTGAGGGAAGAATCATCGAGTCCATCAAGATTTGCAAGATCTCCAGATTGGTGTATTTTGTAAATATCCGTCTCTTTCGGGGTGAAGGAAAGATTCGCTTGAATTTCACTCCGGACGTCGCGTAACAGCTGGGGTGCAAGCAGGTTTTGAATCACACCATGTTTGTAGCTTCAAATTTGCGGTGAGAAGAAGCCGGATTGTATAAGTTGTCCGGAGATTTTGCTTACGGCTCTGATTTGCTATATTGCTGGTGATACCCTTCCGCTTGTTGCAAGAGGTCTTCGCGAAATTGCGTCGAGCCATTGGCTTCGACTGCAACCTTCTTCTTGACTGGACTCTCCTGTAGATCCACCGAGGCTCTTCGTTTCATCGTTGACGGCTTGAGAATGTGCGTCTGAACTTGTGAGTGGTCAAGCAATTTCGCATTCCGAGGCTAAACCCCACCTCGATAAGACCGTCTCTAGGAGAGGCACGTGGAGCATGACGTCAGGTAAATACCTCAAAGAATGGCATATGAAAGGAAGCGCATTTCCTTTGTCATTTTCTCCATCACTATCCTCATATCACTACGCATCACAAGCTACACTCAAACCACGTCTCACTACCAAGAATCACAATGCAGAACATTAAGTAAGCTTTAACACCCTCATCCCTCTCCACCTCACCAGAAAGCCCACTGACGCCCTCCCCTCTCACTAGGAACGCCGCGAATTACATGTCCGAGAAAGTCCAAGGGACTGGCGCTGAAGCCTCCAAGGAAGCGAACAAATGTACTATACATACCCGCTCTTCATTCCCTCCTCTGTCTTGACAGACATCACCACTACTCCGCCCTCCATGCCCAAAACCATAATACCACCCCAAGCCTTTCTCTCCCCATTGACACAGATCACCTCTACCCCACATTCACCATCTCATCTATGCACAGCATCCGCCCAGCATACCTACCATTCTTACAATCCCTTGTCCTAGTCTAGTACTGACATCTCTCCACAGCAATCGCAAAAGACTCCAACGTCCCAATCTCCACCCGCGCCCGTGCCGCAGGAGACATGATGTCCGACAAGATGGATCAGCACAAACATGAAGTAGGCCTCCCCCTACTCTAGTTTCCAGCCTACATCCCATGCCCCTCCTTCCAGAAATAAAGGGAAGAAGCTTGACTGATTGATGGAAATTTGATTCAGGCCGATGCGAAGGTTCATAAAGAGCAAGCGAAACACTAAGTCGCCTCGGGGAAGCAAATTTGGAATGGATGATCCTAGACAAATGGCTGAATACGGGAGGAGGGAGTCGGTTATGCTTTAAAGGAGAGGGTGGGGGGCGGCTTTGATAACGAACGCGAAGACCTGCAATTCGGAATGATTCCAATTATTATGATTCTACAGAACAAGGGAATGTGCACAGATTCCGGTCTAGTTTCCAGAGGAAGTCCAGTAATATTTGCCATAAAGATTCGTTGAACAATAATGCTATACTAATCTCCCCCAATAGCCACCCATATGTGTCCATCCAGATAAACCTGCACAGCCATACATGAAATCTTTCACCAAGCATTCTATCCACAATCTTCCTTCCCCCATCTCTCTCCACCCCCAACAATCTTTCCCTCAAAAATCAAACTCCCCCCTAAAAGCCTCCACATCCATCCCCATCTGCACCTTCTCCGCCAAATCCCTCCTGCCCATATTGCCGAAAACCCTCCTCAGCGTCTCCATCAAATTCGTACTCTGATTCATCCCCGCCATCCTCCTAACCTCCCCCTCACTAATCCTTCCCCCTGAATTCCCACCCCCCACCGGCCCCATCTCCTCCCCAATAACCTCCCTAACCCTCTCCACCCCCTCCCTCTCCACAACTTTATGCATAGCCAGCGCCCCCAAAAGATGCTGCGCCGCCTCCTCATTACACCCAATATTAATACAACTAACCCCCAAATTATACCTCGCCCTTACGAAATTCGGGTTCAGCTGCAACGCCCTCTCATAAGCTTGTATAGCCTCCTCACTCCTCCCGCTATTCGCCAGCGTAGCGCCAAGACGATTCCAAAGCAGGTGCGCCTGATCGCGGTGGTTGGAGTGTCCCTGCTCGGAACTAGCGAGCGCAGCTTCGAAGCAATCGACCGCTTTGGCGTATTCCTCTGCGCCGTAGAAGAGGACGCCGAGGCCGACTTGTACGTCTGGGTCCATGTGTTCGCCTTGAGGGGAAACCTGCGCGGCGCGGATGAAGTTCGATGTGACTTTTTCGTGGAGGAGGGTGCGGTCTGTGAAGCCCATTTCTGCAGGAGCGGAGACTTGATCGGGGGAAAGGATGGAAGGGTATTTGGTTGAGAGCCAGCGCTCAAGGGTACGGTAGGCGGTTGAGTCATAGCCTTCGTTAGTGTAGGAGATGGCGAGGCCCATGAGGGCGGGGAGGTTATTTGGGTCGATCTGGACGGCGTGTTCGAGGGCGCGGATGGCGGGGGTTTCCTTTTCGTTTTGGGCTTGGACGTTGCCAAGGGCGACCCAAGCTTCGAGATGCTGGGGGTCTTTTTGCACGGCGGCTTCGAAAGCTAGGGCGGCTAGAGAAAGATTACCGGCTTCGCGCATGATGCGGGTACCTTCTGAAAAAGGATCCTTTGCGTTCGAGAAGATGTTGGAGTCTTCGAAGAGGTAGTCACCGAGATGGGAGTCGTGGTTGTGGATGCCATCGAAAGTGTCCCAGGTATCGAAGTCGCGCATCATACCTTCTGGATCCCAAGTGCGGATATCGTTATTGCTGAACATTTGACTGGCGTAGTCGGCATTCTCAGCTTGGATTCCGCGCCAGACAGACTCAAAGTCTCCGAACTCATTCGTTTCAGACATGGGAACTGACCTGTCCAAGCCATTTAGCTCTTGCTCCATGGCTTCATTGGCCTCGGTATCGAGGTCTTTCCCAACAGCGTCGATCTCAGCGAACTGCTGTTCCCAATCTTGATCATCGAGTTCGACCATGCGACCTTTTCCCTTACTCTGAACAGTTGATTCCATCGGCCTTCTTTGCATCGGGCTGTACATTCCCATCGAGCTCATCCCATTCATGCCGTAATTCATGCCCATAGGTCGTCGATAACCGTTCGATTGTAAAGGGCTAGTGACCCGTGAAGACTGATTCCTTTCCATTTGTTGAAACCGCTGGAACTCTGCTGGACTGAATCCCTGAGATGCCGTTCCGGCAGCTTTGAAAGTCGGGAATGCCGCGTTCATCCTCGCCTGCTCCCCAGGATCGAAGTCTTCGGCCCAAGCAGGAGACCCGATTGCTGGGCCTGATATCCGATATCCATCGAGATCCCGGCGCATCTGCTCCATAGCAAAAGGTTGAAGGGCATTTTCCCGCAGTTGACTGCTATCTTGTAGGAACTCTTGCATTGCCTGTAACACATCGTCAGCTTTGTAGGAACAGGACGGAACAAAGATAAGATGAAGTCTTACAGCATCCTGACTACTTCCATCCCGTTGCGTTCGAAAGCTCTCTTGCAGCCCTGGCGGACCTGAGCCGACAAGTCTGTCTCTTTGTAATGATTTATCGTCTTGGACGTGTTTGGTGAATTGGCTGAGCGGGTTGCCCGCAGTAGAACATTCAGCGCCTCCGAGGAAAGCCATATGATACAGTGACAGAAGAGCAGTATATTTGACAATCAAATGCTACAGCCTAGAACGCCGGCAATGCAGTAGAATTCGTGATAGGTGACGGAGTACTCTTCAAACACTTTGCCAATTAACCGCTGACCTTTGACGTCAGATGAGCCGAGGTTATTTCAAGCAAGGTGATAAGATAAGATCTTTTCAAGGGTATCATGGCAGGGGCTGATCACTGACTGGTCACAAACTTTTGTCCAGTAGTAATCCACTATCACTTAACGACGACATCATTTTGTGAGATAGCTTTTCACGAGATCAGAATCCTAACTTCGGTTTAGTTTCTCCAAATCCCCAGTGAATAATCTAATTACTTTCCCTCCTCCATCCCCACTAACGACGAGACTCTAGGACCCACTGGTCGCCACCTCCAAACCCCTTTTACTTCTACCCATCACTCTCCCCATCACCTCATCAATCTCATCAGTTCCTCCCCCTACCCAACCCTCTAACCTCCACCCTCGGCAATGCCTTTCCCTTCTCCTTGGCCGGAGCTTGCAAAAACCCCACCCCTACAAGATATGCCACGTATCTACCCAGCACCTCTTCATTGACATACTGTTCTCCCTCCTCTACGTCTTGCTCTCGAGGTCTTCCCATCCTACCCTCCCACCCAGCTCGCTCCGCTCGCTCTATTTTATCCGCCCTCAACGCAGCAACCGTGTTCGTATCATCGAGTTCCGGCGCCTTTGTGCCAGACGGAAGATCTCCGATTACGAAATGGAAGAGCGGGAGTAAAGCGTTGGGCTCTTTCCTTCCCTCTTCATTCGTACTGCCTGTGCCATTTTGCAATGTAGACTCATGGTGCTCGGCTTCGACGTCCTTGACCAGTATATCTCGCCAAGTCGCGTAAGTGGTTTCCGGGACATAGTACCCGTAGGTCTGGAGCGTGGATGCAAAAGTTGTGAAGGTGATGCGAGGGGAGGGAGCTGTGATGTGTGCTACGGCGATATTCGGGAGGGTGGGTTTTGGGGATGAGGGATGGGAAGATATGGAGGAAGGCGGATGGAAGGAGCATGCAACGACGCAGCGGGCGACGTGGTTGACAGGGACCATGTTGATCCCGTTCTCCATGCGAGGATGAGCACAGAGCTGGATACAGGCTTTGAGGTAACGGGTTAGGAAGTCGTCTGTATTTGTCACTAGAATCAAAGAATTGTCAGTATGTGGAAGCGGACATTGCGAGGTTCAGAATATGATTACCTCCACTCAAAGAATCACCAGTCACGTATCCCGGCCGTACAATCGTGCCCTTCAAGCCTCGTTTACCGGCTCGCCGGACTAGGTATTCGCTCACCCATTTTGATTGCCCGTAGCCAGTACCGAGACCCTTACGACTGCCTTCAAGGTCGTCTGATTCGAGGACGGGACAACCGCTTTCGGACATTTGCACATAATGTTCTATGTCGAGGACACTCGTGGAACTTACAAATGAGAAGGTTTTGGGTTTCTTGGTTGCGCAGAGGGTCATTGCTGAGAGGGTACTAAGGACATTGGCTGGTTTGAGGGCATCATCTAAAAGTCCATTAGTCACTCAAAACTATCACCAGGTGCAACCGAGGAAGAATTACAAGGCAAGACCCAGTGAACTTTTGCTCCGTTGTGAATCACGATATCAGCCTCATCTGCTACTCTTTGCCAGGTTTCATCGTCGAGTCCAAGATTTGGTTTCTCAAGATTTCCGACCGCACAGCTGAGCCGTGACGACCAGTCTTCAGCCCAGATGCCATATGCTTGGCATGTCTCTTTGATACGATTCAAGCCTGCGGTCTCATCGGCTGCTCGTACGTGGGCTATGACGTTAATCTGTGGACGTGAGAGTAAGTCTTTCAGGATATAGGCACCCAGAAATCCAGTTGCACCGGTCAAAAAAACAGTGGCATGCTGGGACTCTGATGCCTTGCCGGCAGGATAAGTGCTTAGAAGGTCCTTTTCTAGAATTGACGCGTCTGTTGAATAATTTTGCTCGTTTGACAGGCCGTTGACCTGGCCTCCAGAGTCAAGCCGCAGTCCGACGGGATCCAGAGATCTATGGATCACTAGTTAGTCTCTGATCGCTCCATGATCAGTATTTGGATATTACCTATCAATCTCGGCAGCAAAGGCTCGAAGAGTAGGATTGCGAATAATGGTAACAATATCCAAGTCTATACCTTGCCAATGTTTCTTGACAGCAGCCAGCATATACTGCGCGAGAATGCTGTGACCGCCTAGATCAAAGAAAGAATCATCCGGTCGTATGTTCTAGATTTACATTAGTAGTCGACCTTTAAGTACCAACAATTATACATACTTCAACAGCTGTGTGAGGTATGATCTTCGCCCAGATCTTTGCTACTGATTTCTCTGTTGTTGATAATTCATCGTCTGAATCATCACGTGGCTGCCTAACAGCCGCGGCACTGAGCTCATCGGCGGTCGGAAATGGTAATGCCGGCTTATCGATCTTTCCATTTGGGTTCAACGGCATGCGTCGGAGAGGAAGAAAGACTGATGGAACTGCGTAAGATGGAAGTTTCGTTTTGAGATGCTCCCTAAGATGGTTGCATAAGGCTCGAAATCTTTTGAGCAATCCGATGGTGGAATCATCGGTTTCCTCGTCATGGTCAATGTTTTGCTCTTTTAGCCAGTCCTTCCATCTCCTCATGTTAGGAACGAGGTAAGTTACTAATTTAGGCTCTTCGTCCTTGTCTCTGCGAAGAAGAGTAACATTTTCCTGGCATAGTGGATGTTCCGATACCCATTTGTCGATTTCTCCCAATTCGATGCGAAATCCACGGATCTACTTCAAATTAGCCTAGCCACAGGAAAGTCGGCAGAATCACGTCGTACTTTGACTTGGTTATCAGCCCTTCCAGTACACTCCTAGGCCTCGTTAGCTATACCCCCGAAGCCAATATCAAATATCAGGATCTTACCACATCACCTGACGGCATGTAGCGGCCAAGATCTCCACTCCTATAGAGCCGATCTCGTGGACCTTTGTAGAATTGTCTCCATGGCTGTGGTGCTTTTTGCTGAGCTACGCGTTTTCTATCCTCCTCGATCCATTTGCGCGGCTCAACAAACCAATTTTCGACAAACTTCGTACGTGTGAGCTCAGCGAGTTCGTCACCGAGGTACGAGTGAGCTAATCCTCCGGCTCTCACGTATATCTCACCTATTTCTCCAATATCACATTGCTTTTTCCGATCTTCTCGATTCACCACTAAGAGCTGGACGTCATGCATACCTCGTCCTGCTGGAATGACCTCCGTCATCTTATCGAGGAAAGATGGATTCTCCTGCCGACTAGGGATCTGGAAATAAGAAACCGCCCGCTGCGTTTCCGTTGTGCCAAGCATACTAAGAAAGATTAGATCGCATGGAATGACAATATGATGGGTTGATTTATACTTGACTATGTTCACGTTTGGAGCTAGTTCTTGTACTAGTCACACATTAGGATTAGCGTCCAATTTCCAACATGAGACGAAGGAATCAGATTATGCTTGGTCGAGAGCGTTTTAGGAAAGGACCGTTTGGATAGTTTGACTTACACCGTCTACAGTCTCGCTTGATTAAGATATCTCCAACGAAGAAAGAATGGTGTAGTGACGGGAAGACTGTTGATGCACCACCGACCAATATCTGACCCATAGCTGGTACATATCAGCAATGATCAAGACCAAACAGCTATTTTCGGGAATTGATAAGTTTACCTGGAGTAAGATGAGTCACAGTTGCTCCTTCGCGCTCCATCCACTTCGCCAACGATTCATGCTGTATGTCTTCCCTCGATGGAACAAGAAGTTGCGCTCCAAGGAATAAAGGCGTAAACATATCTCTCTGTATAGGATCATGTGCTGAAGATCAAACGTTAGCCAGAAATCTCAACGGATCAGAGAGTACCCACCGATGCCACTAAGCATCGTGAACTTGTCATTTTCGGATAAATTGAAAGTTTTGGCCATCCAAGGGAAATAATATGTCAAGGAGAAATGTCTGCCTTGTACGCCTTTAGGTCGGCCCTCACTACCAGAAGTAAAGGACAGTGTAGGTATGTCGTCAGGTCCAATTACAAGACCAGGGGCTTTTTCGGTCAAAGGAGCTTGCGGTAGTAGTACATCCTTGCCATTCGTCTGACCACCAATCAAGCTCCCGTCGTCGTTTAGCATCAAACCTGGTATCTCTGCCTTGAGATGTAAATTATCCGAAATGAAAGATCGGACTTGATCGGAAATATTTCCGGCTTCTCGAGATGCTTTTTCTATAACGATTAATGCCTTTGGTCTTGCCACATCTAGATATAATATCTGGCGATCTGGTGGATATCTACTCTTGTTAGCAAGCACTCCTACCCCGAGAGGAAACCGTAATGAAATCAAATAGCTCAAAGGAGATGATGCAGCAGGTCCGGAAATTGATCTTGTAAAGAAGTCAACTCACGCCGGGTCTATCACAGAAAAAGTAGCGCCCTATCCCTCATCAGCCCTGCCAAATCTCACGCACAACCAAAGTAACTCACAGCTTTCAAAACCCCAAAAACAGCAACAACCTAAAACCCATTAGCCACAACATCGAACCAACTCCCAAGCTCAAATAATCCCACCAAATCCACCCCCCGATGTGCATAAATCATCACAACATCCCCCCTCTCAACCCCATTCTCCAGTAAATGATGCGCGACCTGATTGCTCGCATGATGGATTTGCCGATACGTGAATTCCCTCCTCGATGATTTGCTAGATTGTGTTTCCACAACACAGAGCCGCTCAGGATGTCGCTCAGCGTTTTCCGTGAAGATGTCGTGGATGGCACCTCTGTAGTCGGACCAGTGAAGATCGGCTGTGGGGTCCGGGAGACAGGTGGTTGGGGATGTCATGATCGAGAAGGTGAAGGGGTGTCAAAGGTGAGAGAGAGTATTAGCAACGATGTAAGCTAAATATTGAAAGCAAAAGACCGTCAAAGATGTTTCCGGTGACTAGCGATCCAGACCCCGATGTTTTAAATCTGAAGCAAATGCATGTATTGTAGCTACCCAATGAATTCGACGCTCAATCCCGGATTCGTATGACCATTGATTGCTTCAAATCCAAGTGCGAAGATAAGGAATCTCAATTTCCAGAACATAGATCAATCTCCAAGAATTAGCGACGTGCCTTGCGAAGGTCGTGCTGTCTAGAATTATGTTCTGTCTCAAAAAAACTTTGCTTCGATAGGGCTGAAACCCTAATCATTCGGTCACGCTTGGTTTGGGCCTTTTACCCCTTTTTGATTCTACGATGGTAAACATCTTTCGTCATGCATTGCAGATGTCATATGTATGTACGAGGGTCGGTGACAAAAGTCGTGTCCAGTAGGGGGCGGGGCACCCGCAAAACACCGGACAAGACTTTTGTCATCGACCATCGGTACAAAGTCAAACACATATTGGACATAATAGGCGATTCCACTTCGCGCATGTACCTCCATAAGCGATATACATCTAGATTTGTGTATTTGATTCATTATAAAACTGTAGAGAGTATCCTGGAATATGTAACTATGATGCCCACCTATATTCACCATCCTCCTTCCTATCCCAGAATATCCATTGCCAAGTCCAGCCAAAGGTTGGGATCATCATCCTATCTTCTACCGGATAGCAGTTGTCGGTACTCTCCTAGAAAGAGCTTCGCGGTAGTGACGCGATAACATGCCAAAAACCCATCATATCCATCATCAAAATCATTAGATACATGCCTTCATCTATCGAAAAATCGTCAATATCGTAGGTCGTTGATCGTAATCATAAGTTGCCTTTCTCATCTTGGCTTGTGATCTAATGCAATCAATCGCTTTTTGATTCTCCCTAGGCGCCTTGATTGACGTAGCAGTCCCTGATGAATGTACAGTCCATTTTGTTGCTAACAAAAGGGATGCTGAGCGTTTCCGTTGGCGAGTCGAGTCTAAATTCTGATTCTATCCGTTCGTCTCCATGATTGCTGCTGCTGCTGCTCCTCATCGATCAGTCAGCAAAGCTCCCTCTCTCCTTTGCCTTTCTTCTTCGTGCTTCCACTCCCCCATGTCAATACTCGTTTTACCCACCCATCTCCCTCACCCTCATCTTGACTTAGATACGTGTCTTGCCTCTTCAAACTCGTGGGACTGCCCATCACTGGACTACCCGACAAGATGTTTGTATGTTTATGCTGATGGTCTGTCGCAATTATCCCATTATGACGACCATTGATGCTTCCCCAACTGCTTGTTTTACGATGATCACCATGATCAAGTTTGCGGATGAGGTGCTTGGGGCCTGTGTCGCCCTCATTCTCAACTTTCTCGTCTTCGAAACGAACAGTACTGGTGGTAGTGAGCATCCGAGGGATCTGATTTTGCGAACTGCTTTCCTTGGTACCCAAAGGGCTGATCGTAGGTCGGCGATCGATAACGCCTGTTGGAGAATTGGAAAGACCAGGTACATTACCACGTGCAAGCATACCATCTCTAGCGGACTGGCTGCGATATTGCAATGGTCTAGGAATCGCAGGATCTATATTCACGACATTACTATCCCAGCGAGGTGTATATCCAAAGAGGCCGAACAGCTTTGCAAACATGCGGCCAATGAAGGAAAAGAACTGTCCTGTTTTCCTGCGCCAAAAATGAATTCCACTGGTGGTGTTGAGACTGCCGATAAGCATGTATGTAGGAAGACAGATAACGGCGGTAACGACGCCAAAAGCATGAAAGCCACCATCTTGAGGCATGTTGGTCATGCCAAAGACTGAAGTGACAAAGGTAAGAGGAAGGAAGAAAATGGTGACAAGGGTAAGTAATTTGATGTTATGACCTTGTTGAACGGTGATCATCGAAACCTCGACTGATTTTCGAGACTCGAGGACACTGGTACCGCTAAAAAGGTTATCCCGGAGGTTTTTGATTTCTTTCATCTTTTCCGTGTTCATGTTGGCAATCTCTTCGAGACCATGCAACTCGTTCTCGATATCTGCGCGCAAGACTTTCATACGCTTGCKCCAATTGGCATAGCGTGATGAGACTGATTCATCGCCGGGCCAGATGATCTTGGATGAGCCATCCCATACGTGTTCGGTAAAAACACTGCGGAAGGAACGCATCATCTCTTGGATATCCTCGTTCATGATGCCCAGAGATTGATGAGCCCAGAAGTAACGGCGCGAGAAGGTGAATTCCTCATCTTCAAATAACAACCGATCTCTAGCTTCTCGGTTGAACATGAAGTTTGGAGGCATTCTGACAAGATCCGATATGCGATTGTGGACCTCGGTCAGCCTCTTAGCCGCATCCTTGAATTCCGCACGGATGGTAATCAGAAATGCCTCTGGACCATTGACATAATGCCGAGTAGAGTTATGAGCGTCTATGGAGTGCTTCCAATCAGCGTAGTATTGGATGGATAAGACGCGCCACGGAGCGAAAGGGTCGAAGATGTAACCCGTCTTTTGCTCAGCTCTTCTCGCCTTATTCTTCACAGTTCTTGCAGGAGGGCCCGAAAGAGAGAGGGCCACATATGAACTGCAACGGGTGACTGGAACATGTGTCTCGGTCGCGCCATTATCTTTCTCATCGGACCTCTGCCATGATGCCGGCTGACATTCATCGCCGATGATTGTGAAAAAGTCGAAGGTGAAGACAAATGTTCTTCGTTGTGTATCTTCAGTCGAAAAAGGACGGTGGGCGAAGGCGCATGACTGATCTTCAACTAGCATCCTGAAAGCTTCGTCCATATCGAAATGAGAGTTCTGGGTGTAGTGTAGTGCAGCAAAGAGGAGCGGTGATGGTTCGCGAACGATGGTGATCCTTCCTACGGCCTTCCTTGTCCGACTGTCATCAGCGTTGATGGCATTGATGTTATTCCAGATAGCTTGGGCTCTTGAAACCGGCTTCTCGTCTGCTCTGTGTATTTCCAGCGGTGCTCCATCATTGCTCACATCGAAGATACTGTAATGCGATAGATGAGAACGATCATCGACTGGACCACGGGTAACAGGAAACATGCATGTCCTGTTGAGGAGCTGTTTGTTGTCCAAAACGCTGTGAATAATCTCCTTATCGAAAGAGGTCCAGTTGTACTCGCGAATATGCTTTTTCAAGCCCGCCTCGTTATATTGCTCCCTGGGCAAAGGCTCTTGTACGAACATGGATTCATTATCGTCTGTGTCCGAGTCACCAGGTGAGAAGGTGGAGCTTTTCTGGATACTTTCGACGTCGATGGTGTTGGCCGTGTTACGACGAACGGCTTCTGAAGTGAGCTTGGGTGGGTCTTTGCCAGTGGCAGCGGCCTCGAGGGCTTTGGCGAGTACATCATGGGCTCTTGTCAGGGTGTCAAGATAGGTTGCTCGATCCTCGGCAAGCTTCTTGATCATCTCCTGTGCAGTTTCAGCGTCGAGAGCCATTGCGACGAAAGCGAGCGGTTCCTCGCTTTGAACCAATGCATAACAGTGTGATACAGATATGTCGGTGTAAGAATGTGAGGTCGATAAGTGAAGAAGGCTGAAGGCGAGGGCACACGAGCTCGACGAGGCTGCCCGGCCCCATTAAAGGCACCTTTCAAATGTCAATCAGCCGCACTAGCGGTAAAAGATCACGAACAAATCATTCGTCCCGCTAGATCGGCTTTGGGGCCGAAAATGTATGATTTGGCCGGGGCAAAAGAGGAGATGCAAGACCGCTACTGCATGATTACTGCAGAATTCATCATAGTCACTAAATCGATAGGTCGGCGAAAGCTTAGGGCTGCCCCGCCAAGAAAAGCCGTGCTCCAGGAACAAGAAGCAGCAGAACAAGGTTCATGACTGATTTAATATTACTTTTCTTCCGGATTAATCGAGTTTATATACAGAGAGATATGGTAAATGAATTTCCAGTCAAATTTACGGGAATTCACCGGAACCCTGCAAGGTTGACAGCCGTTGACCTAAAACACGAGGTCGAGGCTATTGGATTGCGATCGGAGATCGCGTCATCGTGCTTTTTGAACGGCTTTCTGCCTCGTTGTCTGCCCACAGAAATGAGGCGAGTATTGGGCCTGCCAGCATTTCCTATATACACAAGATGTCATATGCAACGACGTCTGGCCTTTACTATATCAAAACGGCAACGAGGGACACCACGCTACTGTGAAGGTGTTAGACCAGCTTCGAGATAATTCCAGGCTCATGTATAGCTCGTATAGACAATTTTAGAAAATCCCAGTGACTATTTTGTGATCATGCTGCGTTTTTACCGTCAACCCTCGCCAATCGACTATTGATGCTAGGATAGTTTTGATCCATAGCTGTCCATTCAATCTGGCCAGCCCTTTTGAACCTCATCAAAGATTATTATATGTCTGCCCACACGGCCCAGCAATATCGCCCGTACTTCTAAAAGGCGGATTCATATCCGGATTGTACGTGAGACCAGGAATATACCCGTTAGGACAGACGTTGCTGACGCCAATTCCGCTGCCTGTAACGTTATCGGCTTGTTGGATCACACAACCTTCGTAGAAGTAAAAGAATGCTTGAATACAGTTTGGAAGTCCAAAGTAGCACAGGTTGCAGCAACCTTCGAGGGTACCAGCTGGGGTGTCCAAACCGTAGAGACTGTTGCCGGAGCTGATGATGTTAGGGGAGCCGGAACTCAGACCGTAAGGGACGGTCGGGATCATTGAAGGGACTGGAGTAGCACATGCTGTCGATCTGGTTAACCTGAAGCGTATCTACAGGCATTACACGAACCGGAGACATTGAGAAATAAGGGACGATAGAAGGATGACCTACGATAGACTGTCTTGGTGACTAGCTTAGGAGGAACCTTGGTTGTGACTTTCTTGATAGATGTGGTTGTAGTTTTGGTTACTGGTGTTGGCAGATTGAGACATTGACATCCACTCGAGATTGCATTACTCGGGATACCGCTGAGGTAGGAGGGAGCTGCTTCACGTCGCTCCTTAGCAGCAGGAGGATTTCCTGGTAAAAAGACGACGGTAGTGCTTGGCGTGCCCGTGGTTGAGGTGATTGTCGATGTCTTGATCCTGTGCAGCTATCAATCGTATGGTCGAGGGCATTAAGGTGAGAATTCTGGCCGTGCTTACGATGTGATGGTGGACGTTACGGTTTTGATTCCCAGGAAGGACGAGCAATAGGAAGTTGCTGAGTGGACCTTCAGAATGCTGATCACTTTCGTGATTTTAGCACATTCAGACGCTGGCAGATTCCGTTCGAGTAAATTGGCCTCGGCGACTGGAGAAGCACCGGTAGAGGAGAAGAAAGGGAAGAGCCCTGTGAGAAGGATGCTATACAAATGCATGACCAAAAGGGTGGAAGTCGAATGAGACTGAGATACTCGACTTTCCTTTGACTACGCAAGAATCACCACGTTCGATAAGACTAGAGAACGTGGTTTTCGGGAAGGAGTCCATCATGATTATATACCTTCAGAAGTGGGTCTACCTGTCATGCATGGGCTAGTCGGCGAGGTTGGCAGCCGTTATTTCAAGGTCGCTGGAAATGGAAGTGGTGTGGATCAAGAAAGGTTAAGCGTTGGCTTGCGCTAGGACTCAACACGAGGAAAAGAGCGGGATGGTCAATCTTGTCGGCTGACGTTGTAAGCTTACCTTTCATATGTACGAAAATCGCGGAGATCGTGGAAGGTCTCATTGCGGAGTCGGATAAGGTTGTCAGGGCAAGTACCAATGACAATTTGCTAGGCCACCGATGTGGAAGAAGCGAGTATCGTACATGAGTAATCCACTTCATCTTGAGAGATTTGGATCGAGACTTTTCGAGGCTGGCAAATGCGGAGAATAATTCGAGAACACTGTGACGCCGTCAATTTGGGGGTTGCACCCCGGATTAATTGGCTGCAGAGTAGCATCCGAGGGGTTTCATATCACTGCGGCCATGAGAAGCAAAGCGTTTCCATAAAAGTTTTGGCCAGTAATGAAGAGAAGGCTAGAGTGTACCTGCTGCACATAAGCAGATGGTGAAGAAATGTTTCCGAGTTGAATGCTCGATCCGTAAAAGCCGTGGTATTCATCTATCAACCTAATAGAGTCGCCGAGGTGGTGACATTGTTGCCTTGATCGTCAGACTTCCCACATTCTGCCATCCCTTCTTCAATAATGATACCAGATAATTGATGGCCAGCATGATGTTCCCGATGAGTTGATCTTCCGTCATTCCCACATTGCCCACTGCGACACCCAAACATAGCACCTTCTTCAGTTGGAATTTGATGGTTGATTTGACTTCGGTAGCTTTGGCATTAAGGTCTTCAGCGTGAGAAATAGGTGCAGGGAATTTGCCAGCTGCAGACTGCATTAGTTTGTGAATGAAAGATCAATGTTGGGGGAAAAGATACCTTTCGAAAGTCCGGGGCCCAAGAGACGAGGTATTTGCTTGATCAACGAGTCGGATGCCAGGAATGCGTCATACTTTCTTGCAAGCTTCTTGATCAGCTTCTTGTTCTTGTTGAGTTTCTTGAGATCGTCGGAGGACATGGCATCTATGCCTTGGTGTTTTGATCGATCGATATCATGTTGATCACCGAGAACACTGAAATCGACTATCAGCACAGATGAAAGAACTCAACCTCATCGAAAGGGCAGTCATACCAGATGCTCATTCCAGGTCTTGGGACAGCCGGTAGTCGTACGGTTCCAGAACTAATGGGATTGGTCAACAAAGCAACGACCACTTGAACAACTTGCGCACAATCGCTTATCTCGCTGTGGATCGTAGTTCTTGAGTCCAACTTGCAGCTCCACCTGAGAGCTGTTAGTTATCGAATGCAGGAATCGTTCACGTTCGCAGGCGTACAGTCTCGAGGAAATTTCGCTTCTTCTCATTTGTGGAGTATTCCAGTAGCTGCTGGACATTGGTGCGCACGCCAGCGACGGTGATCTTCGACATCTTGGATGGGAGGTGGGTTTGTGCAGGCTAATCAGGACCCGAATGAACGACAATAATCAAGTCGATGGCGGCCAACTTGTGCGAAATCGATACACTCGGCTCTTAGCGTGGGATTGGATTTAAGCGAACCTTAGCTTCCACCTCCCGTCCTCAATCGGTCTAAGTGGTGCGTGGGTATATCAACTTGAGCCTCAGATTCTCAGTACTCGCACCTGAACTCAGCCGTGAATGCGGCGCCGAACGACACTGCTCGGATTCGCAGCGTCATGCTGTATCTGTTCTATTGTTTGCAATTTAATTATCAGCCATAATTGACGACTCCAAGAATGGAGCCCGAGCAAACACCACATATTCCTCTCAGTAAAGACGGGTCAGGGTCCGATTCTGAAGACGAACAAATCCTTAGGAACACCCGTACCTCGACGGAATTAGCCAACCATGATAGGCAGATTCTGCTCGACGAGGAAGAACGCGAAGAACTTTTGACAGAGAAACGATCAAAGAGTGGCCGATCCTTCTTGAATCGGATCGGGAGAAGCGACTCTCGTAGTCACGGCCATGCAGGAAGAGCTATACGGCCGCGAGCACACAAAGCTCGGAAGAGGAAAGGCAGTGGTACAAATGAAGGGGCAGGGGAACTACTATATGACATGGAAGAAGGGGGACCTAAAGAAGAGATAAGCTCGCAGGCTTCTTCGAGTTCAATAGAGGTGGACCAGTATCTACCTACAATGGATCATACTTCGGAAAAGGGACGAACGCCTAGACGAAGGCGCTCATCAAAACCCAGATCACGACGAAAAGCGTTATTCCTTCATGGAGGCATCGGGATCGCCATCCTACTTCTACTTCTACTTCTCCTCTTCGGGGCCTACAAAGCATCTCAGTCGCAGAAAAGTAGTAACATACTGAAAACATTATCAAATGGCACATCATATTTCGCACCAACTACAATTCTCATATCACTCGATGGCTTTCGTGCTGATTTCCTTCAGCGAGGTCTCACCCCAACTCTAAACTCCTTTGTCGCTGAAGGCGTCTCGCCCAAGTACATGCTTCCAAGTTTTCCAAGTGTCACATTTCCAAACCACTACACATTGGTCACAGGTCTTCATCCTGAGAGCCACGGCGTGGTCGGCAATTCATTTTGGGATCCAACATTGAATGAAGATTTCTTCTATACCGACCCTACCAGAAGCATGCAACCAAAATGGTGGGCTGACGGTGAGCCTTTGTGGGTTACGGCGGAAAAGTCGAACGTCACTGCAGCAGTCCATATGTGGCCAGGGTCTGAGGCGCACATCATGTCCCTCGAGCCAACGTATTTGGACAAATTCAATGGCACAGAGGACCTGACTCGCAAAGTTGATCGAATTCTTGAGCTACTCGATACTCCGGATTTGGATCGTCCTCAGCTGATAGCTGCCTACGTTCCGGTTGTTGATGCCGACGGCCATCTGTACGGTCCAAACAGCACAGAGATTCGAGATACCATCCAGAAGGTGGATAGCATGCTCCATAGCTTATTCACCGGACTGGATGACAGAAATCTCGCAAAGATTGTCAACATTGTCATTGTGAGTGATCACGGAATGGCAACGACGTCAACAGATCGACTCATCCAACTGGATGATCTGATCGACCTGGACCTGATTGATCGTATTGACGGCTGGCCATTGTACGGACTACGGCCTAAAAATCCAGCCGACCTTCAAGGACTGTACGCTACGTTAATGGAGGAAGCACAGCATAATGAACATTTCGATGTTTATGTCAAAGAAACAATGCCGGAAAGATACCATTTCTCCAACAACGATCGTATTGCCCCATTGTGGGTTATACCACAGACTGGCTGGGCAATAGTCCACAAAAAGGATTTTGACGTCAAAGAAGCCAAAGCTCAGGGCAAAGTCTATCATCCAAAAGGTTTGCACGGATATGATCACGAGCATCCATTGATGCGGTCAATCTTCATTGCACGTGGCCCAGCTTTCCCACATGAGCCAAATAGCAGGCTCGATGTCTTTCGTAAGTACGAATGAGCCAGGTTTAAGCAGGGCACATTGGCTGACATGTGGAACCTAGAAAACATCGAAGTCTATAATGTCGTCTGCGATTCTCTTGGGATAGAGCCAAAGCCAAATAATGGGACATTACGACTCCCTCTCAAACCTATCGGAGTGCATTCCGATCTCTCCGCCATTGATGACATTCCCGAAGACTTACCATCTGACGATGACATGAAACACAGTCATTCAACCTCAAATGACACCCAGGGTGTTGACCACACGACGCTGACAGACAAGGCAGATACTGAAACTAACTCAGCTACTGATGAAGATAGCGGATCGTATTGGTCTTTCCTCAAAGGGAAGTTTGAAGAAGCCAAAGCTTGGGCCGACGATGTCATCAACAAACTAGGCGGAACATGAGTTCGAAAGAGTGGTTTATGGAATGACCATTTCCACATGCTTCTTATTCACATGACGGAACGTTTACTAGATTTCCTCGGACATCTGTATTTGGCATAGTTCGCGACGTTTTATGTCTGGAGTTGGACGATGACCACGGTTGATACCCCTGCTTCGCTTTCTGATACAAATGACGCTTTCTGTCAGCTGCTCGCTATATCGCTGTCGCCTGGCTATTTCACGGTAATCAAGAATGAATGTCTATGAATCCGATGTTCCGTCTCAAAATCGATGTTCAGTAGCTTATTCATCACTTGTCTCTGTTTCCAAGGTTCCATCTCTGACAGTTTTCACATGTCTCTTGACGTACCGTACTTTCTGTCGCTATGATAATAGAGACATTCTCAATCCTTCTCAATTCCAATCTATGGTTTCCACATGCCAACCAGTCAATATACTTTTCCCTGTACTATATGTATCCTTCCTCCTCCTTCAACAGTCTTCCTCTTCAATACATTCATTTCTCAGAGACCAGTACGCCCACGTAGACTTTCATTCAAGGTGCTCTGTCGGTCGTTCGTTTTCGCACTATCATTTGAACATTCATTATGCTCGCCCCCAAGTCCACTCCCAACGCCCCGAGTACGCACAGTCCCAATCTCAGTCCCGACGACACCGCCGCCATCAACATCACCACACCCAGACCTACCACTCCCACTCCACTCTCCTCCGCTCCCCTCCCCCTAACCTGCGGCCTCGAATTCGAACACATCCTCCTCTTCCATTCCTCCCTCCTCACCCCTCTCCTCCCCGCAGGAACACAGATCCAGAAATCCCTCTCCCAAGAGACACGCCTCGATCTGCGGCAAACAACATGGCAGTACCAACTTTCCCGCCCCGTGTATAACGGCTGGGGTCTTACGTCCAAAACTACATACCCCTCGCCCTTTGGCGACGAGTGGCATAATGAATGTTTGCAGTTGTACGGCGTAAGGGGGTATGCCGATGAGGGGTTGAGGATGGAGATGGGGGTGCTGGAGAAAGAGAGGGGGAAGATGGTGAATGTACATTGTGGGAAGGGGAAGATGAAGGATTTTGCGAGGTGGCATTTGGTTACTGATACTTCGCTTGTTGGGCTTACGGAGGGGGAGATTGGAGCTGTTCTCCGCTCAGGCGACGGGGACAGGGGAACCAACGACGACAAGGAGGACGCCACCGATATCGATCCCAAAGACTGGGATTCTACCCCCGTCGAACTTGTCACTCGCGTCTTTACACTCTCTTCTCCCTCTGACGACGACGGTGGAGAAACGGAAGCTGCTTTCGCCGAAATCAACGACATGCTTACTTGCCTCAACCCCATCACCAACACCTCCTCGTCCTATCCTTCAATACCATCTTCAACCTCCTCCTCATCTCCTCACCACCACCCCGATCAACCACAGCCCTCCCCCCTCCTACACCACACCCTAACAAACCCCCACTGCGGTCTCCACATCCACATCGGCACCCCCCTTCCCTCAGGCTTCCCCCTCCCCCTCCTCCAACATCTAGCCTACATCCTCACAATCTACGAACCCGTCCTCTCATCCCTACACCCACCATGGCGGCGCCCAGGGCACGAGGCCGCAGAAATCGACCTCAGATCTAACCGGGAGGTGTTTTTGGAGGAGCCTGTTTTCGACGACGAGGGCTGGGAACTAGAAGACGAACACGCGATAATCTGGGAAGATATCAACGAGCGAGATTTACGAAGTATGGAGGTATGGGAGAGGGAGAGATGGCAGCGGGTAGAAGTTGATGCGCGAGAAAGAGAAAGAGATACCCGGGCTGAAAGGGATAGGGATTCGGGATACGGAGGCAGCGATGAAGGCTGTTATTGTGAGGAGGAGAAAGAAGTAAAGATTGCTCCGAGTTGCAGCGAGGAGCGGAATGATAAGCAAGACGGCGCAGAACCCCAATCCCCAACCTCAGACCCATCCTCCTCCGACGATCTACTCTTCGAACTCCGCATCCGCCACACCGCCCGCACGAAAATCTTCCACCCCTCCACAACCATCTCCACTCTCGTCTCCCTCCTCAGCGGCATCGCAAAGGGCAAACACGTAAACTGGCTAAACCTCACCCATCCACCCGACGGCTCCCAGGGGCCCCGGACTATCGAATTCCGCCAACATGAGGGGTGTTTGGACGCCGGGGAAGCGAGATTTTGGGTTGAGTTTTGCGCGGGGTTGGTTAGGTGGGCGGGGAGGATGGCGGAGCTGTATACGGAGAGGGAGAGGGAGAGGGGGGAAGAAGAAGAGGAGTGGTTTGATAGGGTTTATGGAGGGGGTGTTTTGGGTGTAGAGGAGTTGGTGGAGGGGATGGGGTTGGATGGGGAAGGAAGAGAGTGGGTTAGAGGAAGGGTGGAGATGTGGAGGGAATAGGGAGGGGGTGGTTTGGGTTTGGATTTCTTGTTGGATACGATGCATTGCGTTTCTCAATCCCGAAGCGGGTTTTGGAAAGAGAAAATTGGGTTTGAGGCTTCGTTTTTGGGTATCTTGTCTATCAGTAAATGCCGTTGATGGTCCATAGAGTATTACATCGTCCTCTTCGTCAAGAATATTGTGCTATGCTCGCCAGGTTCGCCTTGGTGTATAGCCCAATAGAAAGCAAGCTGGAGCAAAGCCTCCTCGATAGACCCAATCGTTTAAGTCATCGTGACAAAACCTAGACCTTGTCTGGCCTGTTTGCAAGCCTCCTTCATGGCTTGTTCTTCCGTGTCGGTCCACTTGACACTAAGCTCATCCCATTTCTTGACTTTGTACTCTCTCTTGAATGTTTTCTGCATTTGTTGTAACCGAGCCAATTCTCTGGGATCACCAGTCCCGGTATATACCACCAGAAGAGTGCAAGGAGGTAGCAAAGCACGGACATCACGGATGTGTGAGACAGTACTCGCGACCTTTGCGGCAAGCTCAGATGATGAAGGCTCGGTGTTGTTCTTATCTTCCATCGTAGGATCCATTTGGATGGTATCATAGCGATTGTTGTTGGACCATCCTCTCAAGGCTTCCAACTCCCGCATCCGGGCCCAAGTGAAATCTACACCACCACCTGGTATCAAGGCTCCATCTGGATCTCCAAGCACTGCTCTTTTAACGCCTTCGACTATTTCTGCATCAGTATTGCAGCCGATACTGAAGGTGGCCATATGGCCAAAGCTTTTTTCGGGTGAGCCATGATCGACTATCGCCCCAGTCTTCCCTTGGCCTCCATCAGCACCGCCACTTCCAGCTTGCGAGGTTCGTGATAATCGCTTGAATATTGTCTCAGAAGATGATGCGCTGGTACCCCATTCAGGGCCCTTTTCGCATTTCATCTTGACAAGATCCAGACACGCACGACTGTCCTCGACGCTGTCATGACCGAGAGTACCATGTCCTTTTTGTATTTGGCGATTAAGATATTTTTGTGCCAGCCATTTGAGTCCACACTTCAACGGCGGACCACGGGGATGTGTATAGAGTACGGAGGTATCGACGATGAAAGGGTGGGTAAGTTTCAAAGCCTGGAGATCAGATTCCAAGGAATGTCCTACAAGAATAGTGCGAGGGGTGAGAATCTCGAGCAAGCGCTTCTGAATATCGGTAAGCGTTGTTGTGACTGGTCCCAGCTTTTCCGCTGTGATACCGGAGAATCTAGTATTTGTTAGCACAGCTTGATCTGATACAAGGGTGGAGCTCACGGGGTGAGATAATCAATGATCGGGTCTTCAGGCTTGACAAGCTCATCCATGACAACCTCACCGTCCCATCCAACCAGACTGATCCGTGTAAGAGCCATGCCATCCTCCTTTGTTTTGCACATTTCGCAATCCATCGCTAGGACGGTGCGACCAGCCGATATACTCCCTTGCTGAATATCTTTGGCAGGAACCTCACTATCCTCGAGTTTCGCAACATTCGTATCGACCCAACCATATTCCGCGGTCTGCTTTGAGACTTCCCTGCGCTTTCTCTCCGCAGCTACCTCAGGTTCCGTATCGAACCATATAGGATGCAATACAAATTCGCTCTCCTCCAGCTCGTCTTTCGATAAGAGAAAATCTGGGATAGGGGTGCGTTTGTTCTCCCAATGCTGGTTATTCACCGGCTTCGGCCCTTTCTTTTTTTTCTCAGCTTCCTTTTCTTCCTGGGATTTTGGGATTGGAGCATTGAGTATGGCATGTAGGGGCGAAAAGACTTTGGAATATCTTGGATCTCCAGGGGATTTGACAGGCCAAAGATAGTCAAAACATTCCGACAGGGGCTTCACAGGGTCAGGGAGTGTGTCTGGAGCCAGGCGCATAGGCAAGTATTCATCTGGAGATTCAGTAGAGGCGTGGATGATGAGATTGTTTTTTGGAACAGCTACACTGCTAGGTACATTGGGTACTTGCCAACCTTCAGGTGCTGAAACACCTTCATTGTTGAGCTTCACGTCCTCTTCTGCGCATCCTGACGACTCGAGGGCCACCTGACCATCAAACATGCTTCTTTCTAGGCCTGGAATGAAGAGCACGACAGCTTTCTTGATCCCGTAGTGATGCTGCACGGAGATCCATTGGGGACTCGTACCGTCGGCAATGCAGTATAGGATCAAGGTCTGCAGATCGGCGATTTTGATGCTCGAGTATTGTTTGTGGAAGTCGGCATAGACCAAGGCAGGGTAGTTGTTGGTCTTTTGCTTCTTCTTGCCGCCTCTTCCAATCACCGTCCAGTCCCCGTTATCCGAATCATGTGCCTTTGGCTTGTCGTCACCAGGTATGGAATTTAGATGGGCAAGTGTTGAAGCAAGACCGGAGTTGGACGTGGACTCTCTGCGGTCGATTGCATGATCTTGCGCGAATTGCGAGTGCTTGCGCTTCTTTTTGGACATCTTTCTTCACTTTGAACACCGCAATGCCGATATCGACACAGGCGAGCAATGATCTCAAACGAATAGCAAGCTCAGCAAGAAGCAAAACGGCCGAGACGCCCTATCTTGATTGAGTTAGCGTCGGAGTATCAATATCACTTTCTGCTCGCAGCCTCATTTCTTCGTCTCCAATTGATCTTCAACATTTGCACCCTAAGTTTTCAGCTGTATCTTCTAGTCTGTGAACTACAAGTATCAGAAAGCCTTAGGCTCTTTAGTCCTGCTCGGCAAATATTCCGGTTGGCAATGCTCAAGTGGACTTCCCCTTGGCGTTCATGCTCCGCCCCCACACCACTGCATGTCATCATTCTTCAGCCTCGAGAAAAAGTCGAATGCCGAACGCCTTCTGCAAAGAATTCGAACCCACCTTGGGCATTTAAACTACTTCGGTGAATTGATTGGTCCATCATGTGTGTTTCAGGAGGATCACTGCCTCCTGGCTGAGTAGATTTCGGAGCTTCACTTTATCTCTCTCCTTATCCATTTCGGATATCTCCCCTTATAATGATCCTTCTGCTTGTTTCCCAACAATTTGAAACATATCCAAGCTCGGTATCATAGCAGCATCTCTCGAATTAATTGTATCATATCAGATTCATTTCTCGAGAACCTCAAGCCGTCTAGTAGACAGCCCACAGTATCTGGACGAGTTTCGTCTTCGAAATCATGCAGTGGCTTTGGGAGTATCTACTTGTCTATTGCACATCGCACTTCCTCAGAACTATAGGCGAACCTCCAGAACCATGCCACAAGGACATTGAACAGGTTAAATTATCTGCTATCTCGAATCCACCAGTACCAGTCTGGATCATTTTTCTTTTCACAGTGCTTGTCTCTTTGCGTATGATCATTTCCTTCCTAGTAAGCTTCGGGTTCCAATATTCCTTTCTTTCATGGTCTGACTCTGTAGGTTCGTTATGTCTTTGATGTTGTGTCTACTGTCATCATCGTCTCTTCTGAACCTATCTCAGCATATGCTGCTGCATTGGCAAGAGCACATCCCTCCGTTAAAATGCCAACCAAGATCAGACCAGCCGTCACAAATGGCGTCCCGAATGGCATCACGAATGGCGTCGCGAAATCCTCGAAGAATTGCAGGCAGGATAGCCTGCTCGAGATCAAGATGAAGAGAATCCGGACAGCCAAGCGATCAGTGCAGTCATGGTCGACCAAGTTCATCAATCTCCCGTGTTTCCGAGGCCTCAACGCATATTTCATCATGTGCGTCTCGCAATGGTACCTCAGTGTGACCATTGATTTCTTCCTTTCCGGCCAACCAGAGGGCTTGCAGCTCGGCTACGGTAGCTCATCCGTTGTCGTCGCCATTTGCTTCGGCGGAGGTGCTGCTCTGTGGACACACTGTGCCATCACCGAAAGATCAAGCGATTATGTGTACAATAACTTCCCCAAAGGCCATCAAATACTTGGAAAGCTGTTCCCCGTCACTGCGTTATGGGCATTTTCCGGCCAAATCGCATTGAGCCTCCCTCTAGCTCTAAGCCGAATTTGGGAGCTGAAACACTACGCCGACGAACCGCAACTCTGGTCGGAACTTGGACCTTATGGTCAATCACTTGTTGTGATGCAATTTTTCGCGGTTTCCGCTCTTCATCTGGCTCTCGTGGCTTGTTCTGTCATCCCAACCAATATGCTTCTTCGACGAGTGCATGCTGGAATGCTAGATTCAGAGGAGACGGCGCTTGTACCGCACCATCATGCTCAGAAGGAGATTGGAATACCTGAAGCCTGGTCAACCATGACTTGGGATGCCTATCGACGGGTCCTTGCAATATATGTTCAGCAATACTTTCTCGATCATGCAATACATCTTGGATATTGGTCCCTTCTTTGGTGGCTGCATCACCTCTGCCGCACGGATCAATATGATATACAGAGCCTTCCCAACGCTCCATCCATGATCCATATCCGTATCTTTGAGAACCCCTGACCATTAGCAGTCTTGTCCACTGTGGTCAACGATCGAGTCATAATACTGGTTCAATCAACGAGGATCATGCGAACGAAGAGCATAAGATAATCAATAATATCGAAAATTGTATCAAGTCACCAGAACCTCTAATTCACACCCGAACCGTCTAAAAAACACCCCTTCCTGTCTCCCCTGATAACATATCCATATATCAACGCCCACATCAGAAAGCTTAAACCTCAAAATCCTCTCGTCCGAAAGACCATATATTACCAACCTCCATCCTCTCTTGTTCCACCAGACCACAACCCTACCCTACAACAGAGCCCACCCAGCAACCATCAAGGCAGCCACTCCACCCAATACACTCTGTACCTTGACGGCCACTCCACTGCCTTGAGCGGGCGTGATCGGCGCGCTAGTCGAAGAGCTGCTTGGGGACGGGCTCGAAGACAGGGTCGTCGGTGCAGAAGACGCAGTGCCCACGGGTGCAGAGCCCGAAGGACCAGCTGGGACGGTGGCGTTGCCAGCGACGGGGAAGGGCGCAGCAGCGGAGGCACTGGGGACAGGAACGGCACTTGGAGCAACGGGGGCGGGAGAAGCTGCGACTGGTGCGACGGAAGCCGGAGGAGCAGCAGGTGCGGGAGCGGGACTAGCTGCCACAGGGGCTACAGACGCGACTGGGACTGGTGCAGGGCTGGCGGCGATTGGGCTTGCTGCTGGAGCGGAGGATGGGAGGACAGGTGCAGCGGGGACAGAGCTTGGAGTTGCTGCAATTGCTATTGATGGACAGGAGTCAATCAGGTATTTTGCAGCTGAGAGAGACGCGACTGAGGTGATAGGGGAGGGGAGGCATTGGAGAGAGGAACACTCACGAGCTACAGCTGGAGCGGAGGCAGCGGGAGATCCGGGGCCGGGAGCTTGAATTTGACCGTCTGAGATTTGAGAGACTTGTGCTGAGACAAGAGGGAGAAGGATAGCGATGGCGATTGAAGGACGCATCTTGTTTTTTGAGTTGGCTAGTCGATGGGAGAGAGGAAGGACTGTTGTTGCTTGCTTGGAATGGGGGATATGGACGCGTCGAAATATATCAATGGGTTTGCTAAAGTTAAAAGATTGTGATAGCAACAAGATTGAGCGTGAATCCAATGGGTAGCGAGCGTGATTTGTCTTGAAAGACAGAAAGAGTGACGGAGGAATTTCAGAAGAGAAACAGGAACGACCAAGAGGAAAAGAGAGCAAGAGGAAAGGGGGACAGGAAAGGGTCCAGCGCGAAGAGATATCAAGGAAAAGGCAGCCTGCATGCTTTGGCGCCGTTGAGCAAAAGTCTGGATATGCAAGGGACTCGATAACACATTTCCAGATGTGGTTAAGATGCTCATTCCAATGTGTCCAAAACACTCGGGCACGGACAGGGGAGGCAGCGGGTGGCTGCAGCTAGTGGCACGCCACGTATTCTTTTATCGTGACATGGACCACAGGAGATCATTTTGTCTCCACAGTCAGAAGAGATTTTCTTCCCAATCGGTAACACACGCAGCAGCCCAGACTTTCTAAATTTGTCTTCTGGATCCGTGGTTTTCGTGCCTGCTGCTGGTATTGCATGTGCTCCTCAACCCCTCATCCTTTGGCCGGGACCACACAGCCTCAAATAAGCAGCCAACTTCCCCTCGCACACACCCGATCGATTGAAGAACCACGCATACCGTCCCATAAACCTCTCAATCTCCATCCTCGCTTTCCCCTCCTCACCATCCCCAACCAACAACTCAACCTCCCCAACCGCATGTCCAAAACCCGTAGAATCAATCACAACCGAAAACTTCCCATCCGCCCTCCATTCCTCCCTTATCGTCGTGAATTCCGCCAATAACCCAATCCCCAAATCCTTCATATCACTTCCGCCGTCGATACCATTATCGTAGTGTGGGAAATACGGCCTCACCAACCCCGCAATAGCCTTCCGATCCGTAATCTCCCTGAAAACCGAATCCTTCAAATCACCACCCATCCTAACCTTTGCCTCGAGATCACTCCTTTCCACTCTCACCCCTTCTTCCACCACTTCATACATCCGCTTCCTCTTCCTCAGCMAAATCCCATTCTTCGAAAGGGTATCCCGATGATCGTAGTACGTATCCGTGAATTTATGCGTGCCATGATTGTCCAAGCGGTGGAAAAGCGGGGCTCCTCTGTTGGAGCGGAAAATGGGGAGGGAGGAGGGGGCGGGGTGGAATTTGGATTCGACTTCTAGGAGGAGATGTTTTGCTGTTGTGGAGTTGTACATATATAGTTAGGTGGGGTGTATTTGGGATTTTTGAGGAGATGATGGACTTGGGGAGCGCACATTTGGGCAAGGTACGGAATATCAAGCAAACATTTCCAGCATGTGTCGACCCGCCATCACTTTTCATATTAAGACCTGAAGGCCAAGCATGTCGACACGAATTTCTTGACCATCTACATTCTCCCAGTCTCAATCTAGCATCGTACCTTGATCAACAGTTGAAGCTCCGGAGCGCAACGTCGGCTTTTTCTACAACGAAGCAGATGGCCTTATTGTCTCTCGGCGGGCCTTCTTCCACGAGGCAGATATGGGAAGTGATCTCAATTTAACGCTTATTGTTGGGCTTCAACCATGGATCCATGAACTCGTGCCTCCCTTCACACACACGTGCTCGAAAAATTCACTAGCAAGGACAAATAAATTTCAATCATTGTGTCGTTTACTTCTCTTCTTTTTCAAAGGTCCCACACGCACCCACTTTGAAGCTCACCATATCAAATTGTCCTCATTATCCGAGGGTTCGAAGTGCTCTGAATGTCACATTGAAATGGATCACGGCTGGGCCTAACATAAGGCAGAGAGAAGCTTCACTTTATTGATGGATAAGGCGCGTTGGACATCAATTGTAGGTCTCGACTCTCCTCCCCCACTTCGAATAAGCACATTTCCGAAGGCAAAGGCTGTGGATGAATTCAGATGATCAAAGCTATCAAGCACTAGCATACAATTCTCATGGCCATAACCAAATTCGAACATCTGACTTTTCATATTACAGGAAGTGCCGCTGGCTTTCGAGGATAGCCCATGACCATGATGACAGTCACAAAGCAATTTGTGTCCCCTCTTGCTACCCAACCAGCTCTTGCATTTTGTCGGAGTTGCCGGTAAGCATCGAGGCTCTTGCGTCTGAGTCTGGGTGTGATGCACTGCGATGGTCAGCCCATCGCAGTCCTAATCGCACGAAGCAAAAAGGAAATGTGTCTTTCGGCCTTAGTGGAGGACCCCTGTCGCACCCACTATTAAGCTCACCGAATCAATTCTTGTCATTGCCCTAGGGCTCAAAGTGTTCTGAATGTCATCAGTTTAGATTGGATCACCGCAAGGCCCATGAACGAGGTGGCGAGAAGCCGCCTCTCGCCAAGCAGAAGCTCGACTATGACAACGGTAGGAAAGCATGGATTACTCCATGTACCCACCTTGGACAAAGTCTTGCTTGGTTCTGCATCGACGATGATGATCCTCATGTTCCTTCTCTTCCACTTCCTCGAAGCTCTTTTACTGGATGCTTGTATGGGTAGGTGAAGACCGGAGCTCTGAGTCGATGTATGAGGGTGATATGTGGTGTCAGACAAGGGCAGTGGACTTGAGGAGTGTGGCAGTCTTGATTGTATGCTGAGGCCGGAGACCTCAATGTCCTGATGGATGCAAGAAACATTAGCGTGAGCTGCTGTGTGTGATCATAGAATTGTCGAAGAACAAAGCAGAAGGAGAAGAATACCATGACTTGACCAGCAGGCTGAGCCAGCTTCCCTTCATCACGAGACTGAGATGATCAAGCTACATGACAGTGACTTGTCTCGTAGGAGCTCGAAGTAAAGAAGAATTGGAACGTGAGCACAAGGATATTGAAGCTTGGAGTGGATGAAAAGTGAGGTGGGAGAAGAAGGGTTAAGGAGGATGGAGAAGAGAAAGAGAAAAGAGCAGGACGAGAGTTCTTGTAGTCCTCAAATGCCACTAGCAATATTCGTGGAAGGTACGGCTGGKCATATTTTCAAAGGAGTGGGCAACTGCGATCTCCATCCTTATCATTGAGGGTCACATCAAGAATGAGGATCAGCACAAGCACAAGCTAAGTTGATAATCCGCAGTAGAGCACTGGTGCAACTGCAGGAGCAATGGATCGAAAAACCATTCTATACACTAACTGCTTACAGTCCACCAAATTGGAAGAGATCTCCCGAAGAGACATTGAGTCTGAAACCTTCGCGATTCTTGAAGACGCGAATTAATCCTAAGGGGCAACACAGTACGCCTTTCCTGATGAATAGGATAGCTAAGTCTAATCCTCACTGTGCATCATACATTGTAAACCCTTTGGTCTATCCCTCGACCGCGAAGACCGTCTTACATGTGCTACAGGAGAGGGATCTACAAGGGGGAAGAGACCCGAATCTGACAACCGAACCTTTCCCAGGTGCGAAGCTGATCACGATCTTACGAAATGATACCCGACGATCAGAAAATCACAAAGAATGAGACATGGTTAGACTTCATCAATATATAGGAGGGAATAGGAATCAACATAGAAAGTAATAGAACATGCAAGAACACTTCATACGCGAGAACTCCATAACCCCCAGATCCCCATGTATGCCAAAGGAAAAAGACACTCGCAGCAAACAGACAAAGACAAGCCTTGGCTCTCCTGCTACCGTCAGGCCATCAAAGGGCCTCGCATCCTCAACAGGCGATTTGACCGTTTTGTGGTCTTCTTCTCGTCCGGAGACATTGCGCTCGTATTCCTCACGTGATTGGATAAGAATCTCTGATTTTCCTTTCGGGGCACCGATGAGAGATGCTTTATTCATGGAGGTGGCAGTCGCGCTATTCAGATCGGAATCTCTGCACGATAGTATCCTTGAAAGCTAGCCACCCCTCATTACCATCGGCGTCCGCACATATCTAGAACACATCAATATCCCATTTAACACCTTAAAGGACACAGAAGATATTGTTTACCGTTTCGACGTTGGCTAATCTCTCTTTCAGGTATTCAATTGTAGGCAATGTCTCATCGAGGTACCCTTGATACCGAGCCGCAGCGACTGACGAATCACTATCTTCACGTTTCCCCCTCCTCCCACGTCTGGACGCAGTAGTTTCTGGTGAACATGTGAGGAATACCGCTCCTCTGACATCCCCTATCTGGTAGACAAGTTCAGCAAGGATTAGGAGGCTTGACTGCAAGTGATGAACCAACCTCCTTCTTGAACATTTCCGCTTGCTCTCTATTTCGTGGGCATCCATCCAGAAGTACAGTCAATGGCTGGTAGGCGTGCGACAGGCGATCAAGGTATTCTTTGACGACTGACACGGCGATTGCACTGCCCATCAACGTCCCTGACGCTCGCTTCTTGAATATCTCGGGCGCGTGAAAATCCAGACTCCTGCTCTGCCTTTCGATGTAGATTTTCTTTCACATCAACATGTTTCATTTCTGGTATTTCGCTAGCGGCTCGCTTGCAAAGACGACTTTTGCCGGAACATGGTGGACCTGGTGAGTTGGTACGGTCAGCCGACTACTATTGTAAAGTGAGCTTGCTCGCCCGAATTATCAGAAGGTTCTACCTAGGACGAAGATGCCGGGTGGGTAAGAATTTTGGTAATGTAGCTTGATGGAGGCCATTTCTTGCTAGCTTGCGGAGTTCCTCTTCTGGCTGTCAACTCAGAGAATGGCCAGCTAATGTATCCTTACCCGTGAATGAAAACATTTATCGAAAAAGGAAATGAAAGCAAACTAGGTTTTGTCATCTTCTTTCTTCTCTTGGACCACTAAATGTGCAGTATAAGATGTTCCTGCTAACATCCCTGATGTATGTCTCCCATCAAAGACACTTTTTCTTCTTCGTGCAGATGATTCAGTGTTGGAAGGGTAGTTTGAGTTGGATTCTAGAGGGAAGTAAAATACAGATTACAAGGTCTTTCATGTATGGTGCCATATTTGTTGTGCCTTTCGTGAAAGAGAAGACTTTCTGCCAGGGATGGCTTTACGAACAATCCATGAGAAAGTGGTGATTTTATGTACAATATTTGGACAACATTTGGCCAATAGTCTATGCACTTCAAGTTTTCACCTCCCTTTCCGATTTCAAACTATTCTATTTTTGTCTCTCTCAAAGGATTGTTCGCTGGTAGGCTTTAGCAATATGATATTGCGCTTTTCGCCCTCACGATCTTGTTCCTAGTATTGTTCCCAATTATCCACTTACTCCCCGAGCTAGTTGAAACTCTAACCTAGGAGTCTTGATCCTTAGAGATGTATTACGTTTGACCATAAACCCCTGGCCCGTTATTGAGGCTTAGAAAAGGCAATCCCTGTCGTCGCTTATGAAAGGACGAAACGCCGCTAGCGGTCGGCAAGAAGATTGTTTACGCGCAGCTTGACGAAACGTGTCGGGCGTTTTTAAACATCCGGCGCAGGTACGGCGTTCTTCAATGCACAGTCATGATTCATAAGATGTTTCTCACTGGTATCTCTTGTGTAGCTATTTCGTTATATACAATTTGAAGAATTCTCAACATTTAACGCTATATGCAGCGTATCCCATCACCGATGAAAGTTCGCAGCAAGATCGAAAATCATGACTTTTTACGTCCCTGTTTCTAGTCTGTTCGACATGGAGAATAAGCCCATCGGAGGCGGGTCGCTTGAGATGCTAGGAATAGATGAAGCTTAGCAGCGAGCCGTTGCTTCAACGGCAGTGCACGTACCAATGTGAGAAACAATAAATCAACCTGCTTTCCACAATGCCTTCACACTGCAGACGCTCTCGACTATTACAATATGAAGAAATACACAGCGGCAGCCATTGCGTGGCTCTCCATTCTTAGATCTACTACAGCAGCACCTCAAACACATCCATCGTCTTCCGAGTTCACCGATCAATGTGGTCCCTCAGTTTCAGGCCACCAAGACCCCAAAGTCTCCGACACATGCACTGCCAGACCCGCCATCGTCTCCACCCCCTCCTCCTTTGGTATCGTCGGCATACTTCCCGATTCCGGCCATTATTCCCCCCTGGTCGGCCAACCCTCCGACTCCGACTTAACGACGTACGATTACAACTGGGCCACCTGTGCCCCCGTCGTTCAGCAGATTTGCTCACAAATGTCCAACAATTCCACTGCGGCTAACAAATGGTACTTCGTGACCGTAAAGGCCAATGGCAACAGTGAACCTTGCCAGATGGGTTTCTGGCTCCCTGACAACAACACCATGAAAGGAGATAGAGAGGAAGCAGCACTCAAACCAACCGAGCAGCAATGCCAGAATATCTTCAACGCCACGCTCAGCGCCGCGACGAATAGCCAGGACAAATGGATAGGCGCGAGCATCAACCTAGTCAAAAACCCCGCAAGCCAGCCTGGCCAATTCGCTTTACCAAACAGCGCAGGCACCGGTGCAGCCGCCAACCAGTTCTACCCAAGCTACCTCATCGCCGCCGGTATCCCCTGCGTAGATCCCCTCACGAAACTCGGCTGCCACTGCGCCTCCGACGGCAAGACCTGCGCATCCAACAAGCTACCCCCCTCTTCTTCCTCATTATGCCAAGATAGCAACCGCATCCCCTGCCCTTGCGCCGCGGACGGAAAGACCTGCCAGGCAGACTCCAACCCACCAAAAACGTGCACCGATAACACATCTGGAAAGCCCTGCCGCTGCGCCAAGAATGGGAATACGTGTCAAATATGCCTAAACATGGACAACGGCGAACAATGTCCCTGCTCCACCGACGGAATAACCTGCATCGGGGCCAAGCCCGTGCCAAAGCCGACATGCCAAGACATCGCAGGCGCACGGTGTACGTGTGCTGCAGATGGCCAGACTTGTGTTAGTGCAGGATCCGATCCGGTAGGAATGTGCCACACTGGTGCCGGCGCGCCATGTCCCTGTGCCGCGGATGGGGAAACATGTGCCGCTGCCGCTGCCGCCCCGGGCAAGATCTGCCTGAGCATGGTCAACGGACAACAATGTCCCTGTGCAGCGGATGGGGTATCGTGTCTCAGTTCTGCGCTAAACCCACAGAACACATGTAAGGATAGTACTGGCGCACCATGCCGTTGTGCGGCGGATGGGAAGAGCTGTGCCACTCCATCAGCAGGGGAGGGGGTTTGTCGTGGTCCTGGTGGTGAGGTGATTGATTGCGTGGGGGATGGGTATTAGATAAGGGGAGGGGGAAGAGGAGAATTGTGAATGATAGAACCATAGCATAGAAGGAGTTGAAAAATTCATGTATATCTAAAGCGAGCCATATATGATAATTTCAAAGACCCCATGCCTCATACTTGCATTTCCCCCCCGTTATCGCAGTGATATCGTCCACAAACGTTGTGGCTGACCAATAACCCAAGGCCAAAAACAGGAATAGAGAAAAAATGAAATTCGAAGATGTAAACATGGAACAGAAAAATAAAGAAAGGCCAAAAATACCCTCCCGATGATACATCCTTGTTTCAAAACGCACAATGTTTTCTCACCTTACATCTCACTTCCATCTCTATCAATCATCCTACATATTCCTTTATCCCTTTTCCCCTAGTCTAACATAGAGGATATATAGGATGGAATGCAATAGGTATGTGAGAAAAGAGAAGAGAATCCCACGAAAACAAGCACCAAAAAGTGGACAAAAAAGAGTCGGAGAGTTCCACCTCCCCCCAAAAAACCCGTCTAGACCGAAAAAAAAATTAAGACGCCCCAATTCCCCCCTTGGTTGGATTTTCTAACAATACAGATTATTCCCAAAATCCCCTCCCGTCGGAAGACTTCACCTTTCCTTTCTGAGAAAAGTTTTTTCGATCATTACACCCACTTCCTTCTCTTAATCCTCCCCTTCCCTCCTCCCCATTCCGACAGTCTCACTCTCCATCCTCCCATCCATCGAACCTTGATAGCTTACTTTGCAAAATGCAAATCATAACCCAACCACTTCCTCCTCAGGACTTCCTCTGCACTAAGCCCGGGCCGCCCATACGTCAACGGAAGGAAAAACCACCACCCCCCAATCACAACCGCCATAACCACGCCCGCCGCGCCCCAAAGCGGTAACATCCCCCCTGCTCCCCCACCAGAAACCCTATCCTTCGCAGGAACAACTCTCTTCCCGCCCGATTTCTTTCCCTTCTCCACCGCCTGCCCCGTCTTACTAGTGGCAGCTTTGGCATTGTTCGTATTGTTGGCATTGTGGTTTGCGTCAAGGAGGTTCTCCTCCAAAGCAACAGGATCGAGGTTGAAGATGAATTCCAATAGAGCGCCAGTGACGAGGGCGGAAGCGAGGTGAGCGGGTAGGTAGTGGTGGAGGAAGAGCTGGCGGCCCATGAGGTAGAAGGGGAGGTAGTGGGCAGCCCAGCAGAGGAAGAAGAATCCTGTGGAGTTGTAGAAGCGGGAACGTGTTCCTGTTTGGTGGGTGGGTTAGTTGATTTACATATTCTGACTTGATTTTTATTTTTGGGGTAGAAAAATGGAACGCTTGAGAAGATGTGAAAGGTAAAGATAAACTCACGTTCGTCTAAGCTATCAACTCCACGTCGTTGCGAGAGCTGATCTGCACCAACGATACCTGCGAATACAGCTAACAAACTACTAGCGATCCACCATCCAACAGGATTCCCCAGGAAATAGATTTGCTGTCTGGTGTCGTTCTGAGTCCAAAAGCTGACACCTCTCAATAAGAAAGGCCATTGAATCGGTTGACTGGCATAAGGATGACTGCTTGTCAAAGCGTTATTGTGGTAGAATATCGCTCGTTGTAGCTCAAAGTATTTCTTCAGGAATGGAACGTGTTTGATCTTCCGCGGTTCCTTCTTTAAACGATCGCTATCGGCTGGGATCGAGGGKATCTCATCAACGTACCATACATTGCTCGATTGCTGCACGTTTTTGTTGCCATTGATTTCAGCTTGTTTATATGCCCAGTCGGGAAGGGGAGTGGTATGGGTCCACATGGCGACTTTGGTTGGAACGTGTATCAACTTGAAATGGCCGGACATGCTTTTGAAATCAGCTTTGCCTTTGGCACCATCAATGCGAAGCTCGAATAAAGTATCGTTGAATCGACTTCCGTCAGCTTCTTCCAATGGAACCGTAGTAAACTCTTGGTTTGTGGGATAATATGGCGATGCTACGTCGTGAGAGAGAAGATACGTGTCTGTGACGAGATGGCGAAGCTTGATGTGATCTCCACTTTTCACACGATGCCCAAGAAGATCATTCTCTGCGAACGGCTGTGCGGGTATCACTTGCCAGTGGTTGTTGGTGTCATTGAATGGATATCCGGTCACCTGTTGGCCTTGACTTGAGACTCGACCATCTTCATATCGCAAGGGATACCTGTCAGGATGGCTGTGAAGATATGTTTTGGTCTCTTTATGCCTCATGGTGATTGAATCATAATAATCGATCCCCACAGAGTTAGCGGTCATAATGTTGTCGCTCAATGTCTCCTGAAACTCTGGTGACATGAAATCATCACCAGGTCCAGATCTGTACAGTATTGCAAAGTGAACCTGGAACCAGAAGAGATAGAACATGAAAGGAACAACTATCAATCCAAAGACTCGAGCACCGAAATGTTTCCCAAAATCTGGTAGGCTCAATGCCCCTTGCTTTCTGTTGATGTCGAGAAGACCCCAAAGGTCAAGTGCGACAGCTGATCCGATGGTGAAAAAGGTGAAAACACCAACATATTTGGTAGAAATGACGCAGCTCAACGCTACCCCTGTAAGCAGGAGCCATTTCCACCATTTTCGACCAAACGGCTCATGACGCAGCTTGTAGAAGCGAACGTAACACAACACGCTGACTGACATTGCAAATACTAGGGTCGCATCGAGCAAAATCAGTCGAGTCTGCCCAATGTGTGCATTGTCGAAAAGGACCAATCCAGCAGCAACAATGGCAGCAGGTAGGGTGTATCCAGATTCCCACATGATCAAAAAGACGGTAGGTACAGTCAATGCTCCAAGAAGGGCAGGCATGGCTCGAAATGCGACGTAGGGAACGTTATTCTTGATATATGAGTCTCCGATGTTGTCAAAGTGGAAATGTCCATCGTATCCCACGAACCATCCCATGAGAGCAAAGAGAAGCTTGCCGAAAGGAGGATGGACATCGAAAAAGTATGTTCTTTGAAGATAGTAGGAAGCAAACTACATTCATGGGTCGGGTTAGCAAGTTTCTTCGTCGGCCTTGAGGGCTCGGGATTGAGATCTCGACAAGGTTTCAGAAGGCTTCTCACGGTACCTTTCCAAAATGTACTTCATCAAATACGACTTCATTGGGGTGACTTATACCCCAGAACCTCGTGATGAAAGCCACCGTAGTTATGATGAACAAGGCGAGTTTGTAATCCCATTCTGAAGTCACCCCTGGTTTCTGTGGCTGTAACCCATCGAATTCGTCTTGTGTGGACTGTGATGAAGATGGTACAGCTTTTTTACTAGCTTGCCCACCTTTTTGTCTGACAGACATTGTGTGAAGTGAAACGCGACCTGCAGCATGGTCAATTCGAATCTCCATGTGTTGCAGGGGGGATTCTGCAAGTCGATGCGGGTAGAAGGAGCAGTGCTTACAGGAATTAAGAGAGCATGGGCTGTTTCAAATCCAATGCTCGGCTCATAGAGCAGACGTATGCGTCCAAAGTAGGATGGGAATGTACAGTCGGAATAAGGAGATTCAAAGTTTATGGCACAGCTTCTAAGTTTCGTGTCCTTTTGCCAAGACCTTGACACTTGGTCCGTGCGCTATGCGGCTTGAAGATCCATGCACGCCTCCGAAATAGATCATACGTACTTACTTACAGAATCACATCTGGAAAGAAGCGGTATTGTAGATCCATCGACATGTCGATTGGTACTCGATCAAGTTCGCGCTTTTTCATTACATTCCAGAGATACTGTACTCTTCCAGGTCCCAATAATACTATCCACCCATCTAGTTCCCACATCGGCCAATGTCATCATCACCGGCAAAGACAATCCCTCCAACTCTCAAGACACACATCTACCAGCACTCCAAGAATACGAAAAGAATCTCTCCGTCCTCAAAATCACTACGACCTCTTCCCATCGAACTTTCCCTCGGGTCCACCTCCATACAGCTCGTTCCATGTCGAACCAACTAAGTTGCGCAAAGAGTTTCTACAGCTTCAAGCACAAGCGCATCCCGATCGACATCAAGGTGCTGATAAAGCGAAAGCCGAAGCAGCTAGTTCACGGATAAACGATGCATACAAAACATTGTTGAACCCGCTGGCAAGAGCGCGGTATCTGCTAAGCCTGCATGGCGTGGAATTGGGTGAAGACGAGTCCATAGCTGGGTCACCATCTGGTATGAGTGATCAGGGGACAGGTGGTCAAAATGTGGACGCAGGGTTTTTGATGGATGTCATGGAAGTCCGAGAGGAGGTGGAAGATGCTGGTTCGAGAGAAGAAATCGAGGAGATGAAAGCGAAGAACAATGAACGGAAGAAAGCAAGCGAAGACAGACTGGACGAGCTGTTCAAGACTGGAGATGTTGATGCTGCGAGGAGGGAGACGGTCAAGTTGGGATACTGGGTAAATGTTGGGACCGCGTTGGAGGGATGGGAAAAGGCCGGTGACGGAAGAGTCAGCGAGCATGACTGATGAGCTCTATATAGTAAAGAATCGAAACTCGCTAGGGTATGCCCTTTTTTTGACCTGGAGAGCGTGGTATTGTACAGATGAATTTGCAGCCTCCAAGATGTCTATGATTTCAGCGACGCCATCGTACAGTTGCTTCCATATACAATTGAGTGAGCTGTTCTTCCTGCCAGTATCGTCTTCGGTTGAATATTATCCTTCGGTAGCTTCACTTCGCTTTTTCCCCCATCAAAACTGTCAGATACCCTTCTAGATCGAATTTCGGGTCGTTCGGATCCGATATCACTGCAAGCGGCCATCGTTAGCATTTTGCTCTCCATATGCCGGTATTGATCCTCTCCTCGGTCGTCCGTCAATCTCAAAGTGTAGATTCCACACGAGGGAATAAGAGACATGGTAGAAGGGACTTGAGAATCGCGGCCGCTTCTGCTGCTGCAAATTGCAACTCACCATCACCACCTCTTGTTACACTCTCTGGTGGCATATTCTTCTTCTTAAATTCCGCTTTCGCTTGCGTTATTAATGATGCTTGATGCTGGAAATCGCGGTCGACCTGGGCTTTGTGTCTTTGTGCATTGAGGGAGGATTGATGGTAGAAACCGTAGCCAGCGCCGGCGATTAAAGCGCTGTAGCGCATTACCTGGTGAATCTTCGTCAGCACCAGATGAAAAGGCTCATCACCCCCAATCATGAACTAGAACATAGGTGGTCGGAAGGTTAGAGACATACATTGACGCCGGAGCTTGCCATGGTATGGCGGAGGGGAAGAGAGTAGGGCGGGGAGCCAAGATGAGATGGAGATGCGCTTTTTGACAATAATAGTCCTCTTAAGCTGCGTCAATGGCCCGTTGTGACTTTCAGATTGCAATTCTGACCGAGTCTGGAAGATGTTTTCCAATATTTTGTGCCAAGAAGCTCGGGCCACTTATGCGGTACATAAGGTCTTGCATAAACATGCGCGTATGCTTGTCACGTCAGTTCATGTGCCTTTATTGAACACATTACAAATGATTCAAGAACGAGAGACGCCGAAGAATACATGTGAGGCTGACTGGATTCTATTCTGACCAATCCGAGAGTTCGGCCCGGTTCAGACCGCTTCCTACAGTACGTGTCGAAATGCAACGCAGAGATGAGATTCTGGCCAAAAAGGCAAAGCTTGCTGAGCTTAGGAGGCAGCGAGACGAACGAGAAAAGAAGGCGAAAGAGCTATCCAATCGAGGCGTTACTGGTGAACCTTCCGAGCAGGTAACTCGAGTCAAGCAAACCTGTTTCGAAATCAGGGCTAAAATATCCAGATAGTAGCGACACCTCCACATCGTAGCGTTGACCGAAAGGATATAGACAGCATAGTTGATGGCATTCTTGGAGATCGAAGGTCGAGCCAGGTGGGCATCGGGTCACTCTCCACAAGGAAAAGTCGACCAACATCGACAGCCGATGTCACGCAGGTGGAATCAGGTACGGCCACGGAACAATCGGTGAAAACTCCTCATGCCCAAACAACGTCAACCGCAACGCAGACACTTTCTACAATTCCTGCAGCCGTCAACTACGAGTTCATACCCACCTCATTGCCTGCGCACGGAGTACAATCGTACAGTAAAGCTATCCAAACGTCAGATTTTGGTTCGCCTGGGCGGAGGAATTCACAGAGAGAGTTTCACGAATCTGATTCGGATATTTCACCTTCATTCGACAGATCACCTCGAAAACTAAAACGCCGTAGCCGAAGGGAACGAGAACGAGAGGAGGTTCTGCGGCAAAATCTCAGAAAAGAGATAGAAGAGGAACTTAGCGCTGCGCAGAAGTCGGTATCTCATGCTGCCACCACCGAGGCCAAATATCCTGCCCGCCCATTGACGAATGAAGAGCTCACTGCCGTAACCGCGTCGGAGGATTTTCTGGATTTTGTCGAAAGGTCCAGCAAAGTCATTGAGAGAGCCCTTGATCAGGATTACAATGTTCTTGCAGGCTATAGCCTTGATGGCGTAGTCGGCGCAGACTCGGATGAAGAAGAGTTATCTGGAAGAGCGAAGGGCAAGAAAGGCAGAAGAGTTCGACAAATCGCCCAATTTTACGATGACCGATGGTGCAAGAAGCGTATGATCAGTGATATAGACTTCTCTTCTAAGGTATGAATCATTCATTTCTAACCTTTTTCGTCGCTAATCTACATCAAAGTTCCCGGAGCTGCTACTTGCTTCGTACACCAAAAACGTATCCGCCCCAGCAGATCCATCAGGCTTGCTACAAGTCTGGAATTTACATCTTTATTCACGACCAGAATACACGTTCCATTCTACATCAGATATACTCACAGCTCAATTCTCCCCCTTCCATCCATCACTTCTCATAGGAGGTTCTTACAGCGGGCAAATCCTGCTATGGGATACTCGATCACGCTCGAAGATGCCGTCTCAAAAGACACCCCTCACAGGCGCCGCCAATGGAGGTCATACGCATCCCATTTATTCCATAGCCATGGTCGGAACCCAAAACGCCAATAACATAATATCCTGCTCCACGGATGGGGTGGTCTGTAGCTGGACAACCGATATGCTATCCCAACCACAAGAATTCCTTACTCTCACCGCCCCTCCACCAAACAAGACTGAAGACTTGTCGCCATTGTGCATGGCATTCCCGCCTGCTGATCCGACTTCGTTCCTTGTAGGCACGGAAGAAGGTACCATCTACCCCTGCCATCGCTACGATCGCGCAGGTGCCGGGGCAGGGACCGACATTCGCCTCCGTTTCAAGGGTCATACAGCACCAGTGACGAGCCTAAACTTCCACCCCGCCCGAGGCACAATCGATTTCGGCGATTTGTTCTTGTCCACAGGTCTAGACTGGTCCATCAAGCTCTGGAAATCTCGCCCCGCTTCTTCCACATCTACCGCCAGCTCCATCAGCCCAGGCTCAAATTCCGAGATCGTAGAACCATTGCTGGATATCGCCCGCGAAGACATCGTTTACGACGCTAAATGGGCGCCGCAGAAACCGGGCGTCTTCGCCGCTGTCGATGGAGCGGGGAATCTCGAACTCTGGGACTTGACTGTTGATACGGAGGTCCCTGTTGGGCAGGCTTCTCCAGAGCAGAATAAACAGGTTGCTGGTGCTTTTGCGGCGAAGAGTTTGAATAAGGTTGCGTGGGAGGAGAAGGAGGGGAAGAGAGTTGCTACTGGTGGTGCGGCGGGGGTGGTTAGTGTGTTTGAGGTGGGGAGTGCGTTATCTTCGGAGCATGTTAGGACGGAGGAGTGGACGGCTGTGAAGAGGCTGGTGGGGAGGTTGGCGAGGAGGGGTGGACGTTGAGATGGTTCTTCGATGTGGTGAAGGAGAAGAAAGGGAGATAGGTAGTTAAGGTCGATAGCTCTTTGACATATGAATTCAGTGTTTCGTGGAAATCCACATATGACCTTGCAGTCTCAAGGAGATGATCATCCCTTGAAATGTAAAATGAGTTTCCTTTGGGGACGGTTCTGCCTTGGCACAATTCGTCGGACGACTGATCTTTGTACGACCAAGAGAAATTGGCCTTTACTCTCAATGGTTGCTGGACTTGGTTCAGCAATCAAGCATCAACGTCGTGTTGATCACTCGCGTTGCCCTGTCTTTCCTTTTTCCTTCCCCATTTCCACTTCTCCTTATCTAGGCCATGCTTCATAATGAGCAATGACTATGACAGGCATGGAACTTTCTATCACGTCCAATGGGCTAGATAAGGTGAACCGAAAACTCGAAAAACAGGCTCATCTACTTGATGGCAAGCGCTTCAGTTATAATTCCAATATCAACTGGAAATAATTATGATTAGATATAGGGGGAATGGATTAACATGATAACCCCTCAGACGTGTGTGTTATTTGATCGAGGGGGCAAAATGTCAAGAAGTTTTTTTTTTCTTTCTTTTTGGCAAGGCTCTTTGTAAGACATGTTATGCCAATGTCTGCTTTGTCGGGACATGTCTATCCTGATTTGCATTGTTATGGCAGTCAAATTTCGATGGTGGGAGTCGGTTTACTCAAACATGCCCCTATTCCACATTCCCCGTGATTTCTTTTCCTTCACTAGGAGTTTTCAAAGATAAATAATTCTCCATGTTCCCATCATACCCTTTGATTGATATGGTTAGGATGAAGAATTCTTCGTGTGAAAGTATCCTTTTGATTGCATGAGATTATCTTAACTGTCGATGGCCTGTTACTTCTGGAAAAGGAGAAGGGAGGGCATGCTCTGGGTATAGTATGTGGTTTACGACTGCCTTCATGATGTTTCGGTTGGGTTTGCAATGAAGAATCAGGATTCGCACTGTCTATCTAGATATGTATAAGGTGGTTGACTGCTAGACAATAGGCCTTGAAGTGAACTCTGGGGCGTAGTATCCATCCTGCCTCTTGAAGAGGGAAGGATCTTCGCCATGTGATTGAGCATCCCTGGAAGAGAGAGATATATATATTTGATACTCACTAGAACGAGCTTACATTTTTCATAGTGGCCGTGCAAGGAATCCGTAAATCATTCATTTGACTTACCAAATCCCTGTACTAGGATTTCGTGAATTCTCTGATTCTTGTTACATACCCCATGTCCTAGATAGTGATCACAGGTACCTGAGCCTAGCTGTTTACTGCGAATGAAAGAGCACGCTCCTATGACCCTCTTAGATTCCGATGATCCATCACAACCCTCTTTACCCTTATCCTGCCCACTTATGTCTCACCGAACAACTTCCTCCCAGTGCACACACTCATCGGTCTCCCCGCCGCACGTAAGCATTCCTCAATCAGTCTCATCAACTCAACATCCCGTCCCCTCGACGCGAGTAACGACACAGCCACCGGAAGCTGCTCCCTTCGTCCACTGACCCTAGATTGAAACGGTACCTGCCCGATCGGAACCGTAAACTCCGGTCCTCGAATAATAGGCGAGAGGAAAAGCATCGGCACACCAACAGGTTCAAAGTGCGTTCTCGCTTCATCCCGGTATCTGGGGGACATGTTCTCAATCGGTATCACGACGATGGAGTTGAATTCGTCCTCCTTCATAATCGTGGCGCAGAACCACTTGCGGTATACCTCGAGTTTTTCGACAGCCGTGTCTCGGGCTTCCTTTGTGATTGTAGCGGAGAATTCCCATTGCCAGCGTACGGGGGGACTGACGTAGGGGGTTTTGGAGAATTTGTGTTGGTAGTCTTGACGGAATTGGTCGAAGTTGTGGTAATCGTCGTGGAAGAAGGAGTCTCGGCAGGCGAGCTTCATGTATTCGTCTAGGCTTTGGCCAGCGGCTTCTGGAGGTGGGTAGACGTTCCACAGGGATCGGAAGGAGACTTTCTCTTGCTTGATGCCTAGTGATTCTTCCAGGTCAAGTACGAAATCGTCGATTAGGCGAAGCTGGTCCACGTTGGTAATTAGGGACATGTAATCTAAGGGATAGATGATCCTTGGCGGCAGAACCCTCACATCTGGCAGCATGTCTCCGTACCATCCGCTCGCGAAGACCCTGCATTTCGTAATATCTCTACCAAAAAACGTCGGAACGTCAAATTGACGAAAGCTTGGTGTATAGCCGTCAACGGGAAGGATTCCATGTGACGGCCGCATAGCATAGCATCCGTTCCAGTGCCCTGGTCTACGACCGCTACCACTGGTGTCAGAGCCAATCGATATATCGATGAAATCATACGATGCAGTCGCAACTCCACTCCCACTGCTTGAACCGGCCGGCGATTGGTGACCATCCGAGCGTGGATTCCAGGGTGCTTGATAGTCGATACACTCTAGAGCTTCCTCTGTAGCTGCGAAAGAAGCTAATTTCGTAGTCCCAACAATGACAGCTCCACGGCGACGGAGGAGCTCGATACACCCTGCTGTCTCTGTCGGCGCTGGGTAAAGCTCGTAGTAGGCACGATTGCAGAGCGATTTCTTGATGCCTTTGATTGCGAAGTTGTCTTTGACGGCAATTCTCAATCCTGAAAAAGGGGCCTGTTTCGTGGTGAGATGTCGAAGTCGTGACGGCACGGCTACGCTGATGGTTTGAGCCGTCTCACCACCGATTTGGAGATCATAGTATTGACTAGAGATCGATCAATGCTTAAAGAATTTTCAGCTTTATCGAAATTCGGACTCACCCGTCATCACCAGGGAGGATTGACGTCATAAAGGCTCCTTGCGTGTCGTCGTAGAGCCTATAGACATCGAGTAATTCATTCCTAGATGCGAGATATGGTCCAGGACAAGGTGTAGTCGTCATAAATCCCACCCAAAGATTTCCCAAAGACTTCAAAAATTCGGCTGCTTCAGGTGATACCTTCGATTCATCGGCGGCTCCGGCAAAAACCACGCTTTTCATAAAGGCATCAGAGAAGACATCGTCAGCTGAGCGGTAAAACTCCACTTTCTCGCGCAACCAATCTTCGGTGATCCAGCGTTGATGGTCGATATTGAATACAGTACAGAGACAATCGGATTCGATAGTCACAGGATAGGGCTAGTTTAGTCAAAATCAGTGGACATACGAACACTCACCGCAAGATCCCTACCTGTGAAGATGGCAATGCTACGTAGCGTGCTCCATTGACGGAAAAGAGATGAAGGGATCTTTGATGAGAAAGTTCCTGCTTGCCTCTAATATTAGCCAGCTTGATTTCCATGCCTTCGGGCTCCTTAATTTTCATCGCCAAGCGTGATAGACTAAATGTTGATCAGTGCTGACGAGGCTGAGCATTACGATTGAGGGTCGGTGACAAAAGTCATGTTTGACAGGGGCTCTTGGCAAACCCTTTCATATTACTGAACATATTGATATCATTCACGTATTAGTAGAATCATTGTATCGATTACGACGTGTAATAAAATTTGACTTAAGTGTACATAATCAAGGATTTCATTATCATCATTTTATACGTTTAGTAAATACCTGTCGTGAAGTCCGCCTTTTTAAAAGATGATAGGGTCTGATAAATTAAGATTTACCCCTATCGGAGAAGACTTTTGTCACCAACCCTCGTACGAATAGCTTGGCACACACCGATAGGAATTAACTTCATGATTGTGTTAACGCAAAAACTGATGAAGGAGATCGCGGATCGTGATCAGTAGCATGCATTGATTGTACCTATTTATAACCTTATATTGACTCCAGCATCTTAATTCTCACCCTTTGACATATCGATTGAAGTCATTCGAAGAAGTGATAGACAAATGTGTAGCCCTTATAGAGCGCTGGAGAATTTGGGAGAAGTTCAGAAAACCCGGTATATGTTTTTGGATCCAGTGAGGAAAAATGATGTTCAAAGAACGCCATAGAGTTGGTAATCTTGACTTATGAAAAGACACAGTTCAATATTACGGAAGCAGCTCCTTGCTCTGCTATCAATATTGAGGTCAACTCTCCGGACTTAGAGGATACTACCAAGTCAATAGCAAGAAGATTAAAGGTACAGGAAATGAAATCAAACATCTAGACCTATTCAAGATATCTGGTATCACTGTCAGATTTAATACGCTTACTGTCGAGTTGCGGATGAGGATAAGGCATTGGCCCGAATCAACTACAATCCAACGCTTCTGGTGCTCATCTAAGGGAGTCCTAGTATCACAGTATGAATTCAATGCCTTGGCTTTCGACTCAAAGGCGAAGACGAGGTAACGATGTGCCAATCCCTCAAATGCATACCATTCGAACATTTGAGGAACGGGAGAAGTAGTCACCGTTTATGGGGTGCGAGCTAAACGTTGACGTCTATCTTGGAACTCTCAAGCCCTTGTAGGGCAGCAAGCGGATCTCGAACAAATCAGAAGTTCCACTCCATACCTTCTCTGGTCATTGCGCTTGATGAGCAGCTATGATGCTAATGGGCCACACGATATCACTATCTGCCTAATCTTCATGTAGTGATCCCTTGCTCAAGAATTCTTCCTTTGCTTGCTCTGTGTAGATTCCTCTTTCTTTCGGTACCTTCAATGCGTTGAAAACTTGATGGTACTACATCGTACCTCGACAGCGCAACTCAGCCAGGATTGTCGACCACTCACAAACTTCCCGTTGCGGAAAGTGTTAATACCATTTAATTAATCGTGCTGTGCACGATAGCTTGTTGCCCGGTTTTACCCAAGCCTGCAATCTCCATGGAATAACGGCTTTCTGGCGTGGACAAAGCGTGCGTATCTTTCCACTTTACTCAAATGAACGTAATATTTCCTCCCTCGGACTGGCTAACCCCCGCAGTACCCAACGTTACATGGTAGGCTTTTATAGACCCTCCCCCAACAACAATACCATTATCAGACAAATAGAAATTTATCGGCCTCGCCCCATGGCTGTTAACCACATTCGAAATCGTCATGACGGCATTCGCAAGCATATGCCTAGTAACATACGTCGCTTGCAACCCCGGCGGAACCATCCACTCAAACACAATCTTCTGCAAAAATACCGGACTAATCCATTGCTGAAAGCCATATATCACATCCTGCGGCTTACCAACCTTGGTAATCGCCTCGGCGACTTCTTTACAGAGAGTCACGAAGTAAAATCGATCCCAGTTATCGCCTTCTAGTCCAGAGCCGGAGGTGACGTTTAATTCCAATGCTGGGAAACCAATCACCGGGATAGTGTAAGAGCGTGCATCCCACTTCCCCGGCGCTGGGAAAGGCGGGTTCTTCGCCATGCCGTTGAATCTACTCAGCTCTTGGTCTGGCTGCTGGCGACGGACTATATACCCTTGCACCATTGCTGGACCATACTGTTCTTGCCCTTGTAAAAGGGTGCTATAAGCTTCGGAGAGGACTTCCTTCTGAATCCCTAGTGGCCAGAAGTAACCAGCGGGTTCGGGACAAGTAGCCTCAAACTGTGTCAGGGTGTGAGTTGCAATGACGCTTTGAATATCCCTTCTAACGCCAGGCGAACCGTCCTCGGCACAGACGATGATCGATATTCGGTATATATCCCGCTTGAGGTCGAGGATTTGAGCGCTATCGGATAGAGGGAAGGCGCCCTGGATTTTGATTACAAGGTCTGAGATGCCACTGACTGTTGGAACCGGGATCTCGCTTGGCCATCCATTAGATCTGTGATACGTGTCAGAAAAGGCTTCAAATTTGTGATAACATATCACATGATAACCGACGTTGCATTGAGACCGTTCGTCGGATTGAGAACAGTAGTCTCGTTGTTGCCTGTTACATTTAATATCTTTTCGGCTTCAACGAAATCTAGCAGAAAGCTGCAAAAAGAAATAATGAATATCACTAGGAACATCTTTGCGCAAATCGACTCGGCTCCCTACCAGAAATACCCGAAGCAAAGATTATATATTCTAACAAAGCTTTGGGGCTGTACCTGATCGCGTAGGAGCCAATCTCGACGACCTTGACTTACTTCCTCATCGGCAATACTATACCCGCTAAGGCGAATTCCGGAGATTTTACCGCATCGCATAATCTACCCTTAGAAAAAATGAGAAGCGACCGCTTGAGCGCCCAAAATAAATGCGGAGATTTGCAAGATTAGATACCAAACCCAGTGGAAAGTAATCATACCCGTAGAGAGCCATTGGGTTCCCCATATTCTTCCATTTTCAGAATCCAGCTGGATATACATACCAAGCACCGTCCACATTCAAGAACGCCTTCGTTCCTTGTCCGTTGTGAAATCGAGATCTAATCGAAACCGAAAGCTGGAGTATACTCCGAATTCTGACACACGCTGGCTACTCGCAAGGCAATTGGCCGCGATGGTTTACCCCTGTCGAGAGTCGATAGCTGTGATGATGAATACCTTTTCTTGGGACTCGACGCCATGACTTTTGGCGCCGAGGTACGCGAGAAAATTCATTCCGTGCAGGCAAGCCCTAGGGGCGTGGCAAGATTTGAGTACCTTGATCGTGGAAAACTGCGAGACACTTACGAATAACCAATTCAAGTACTCCTGATGATGCTAGCTGGAATCTGGCTTGGTGGCGCAGAGACAGACCGATAATCTCATCTACAATCAAAATCACCGGTTCTCTAACACATTTCCTCGAAGATATCAACTCGCTGTTTCGCCCTGCCGGAGGAGTTGACAAAGAGTACCATCGATAGCGGTAGAAATGAAATTCGTGTGGCTTGCTGCCTGCTTCTCTGTTGTTGACTTGATGCGTGAGGCGTGGCATATAGCTTGTTTTGTCAGGGTGGACTTAGATTTAATGTAGGAGATATTTCACCCGGGGTGGGATCTGAGGGATTGCTTATGTAGTATTCCTCTTGAAAGTGCTCTTGAGCTCTGAATAGCGAACCCTAAAGATGTATTAGCGGTTGAAAGCTGATAAAATTGATGATCTGGTGGTCACGTTACGTCTTTACAGCGGTCGTGGTATCATTTCATTCCGGTTCAACCTCAGGAGATTCAACAAATTTAATACAGAGACAATTAACAGTCTGAATGAGTATCTCAATTTTGGGGAAGATGAGATAAAGCATGCACCAATGTGTAGGGGAGTATGAAGGCAGAAAGACAGACACGCCGTGGGACAGCTTTTAGCAATGGTTGGCGGCTGAATCTCCTTTCGAGTTGTCTGGTGATCGATATATCGTGTACGAGCCATGCGATATCACTAGCTACTGGAAAAGCCATATGTGGTGGCCTGCATCATCGGTTGCTAAGCAAATCTCATATTCGAAAATCACTGCTTTCCTAGTTGACGTAGGTCGCCGACCTGTGGGAAAAATTGTAGCATGGAGGATTGTGAGTACTTCTTTTCCAGCGCATAGGCAACGAATGCCGAACGAGGTAGAGCAAAGAGTATTGGCAGGTTGGATGAGATGCTCAAAGAGACGCTGAATTGTTTTGTAATTGATGCTGTGCTACGAGCTCGCTGTGCGCAATCACTTCGATAACTTTGCTGGGTATATCTTACGCATCTTCAATGATAAAATTAGCAAGTGTTGCAGCCTGAAATTCTCTAAGAATGCTGATGAAACGGGTGATAACCCAGCTTTCGCCCGCGAGTAGATCGTGGCCGCATCGAAGCAGCTGCATGGTGGGCATATATATGCGCTATGCGTCACTTCGATGACCTCGGTGGAACGCAACCAGCTGTATCTTCACTCACTGCCAGGGACCAAGGAGATAATGGTCCTCTTGGTATACTTGCTATCCATGATCGCGTTGTCTCAGTTACATCAAAGAACCGATGCCTTACCAGAACGCCCTTTCGAACCAGACCAAGCCTTGCAAGCCTCAACGTCGTACCATTTCTACAGATGCGCCTCATCAGGTACCGAAAAGCCAAACGCAGCTATCGATTGTATATCAACGCTTGGAAGACTCCAAGAGGAACCAACGTCTCTGCAGCACTTCAAACGTCGAATATGGACAGACGGCGAGACCGGATGCCAATTTACTGCGCAGTGGGCAAGAGCACCCATTGCGGCTCCCGCAATCATAGTTCCGGATGTGTTGGATGATGTTTTTTTTCTTCTTTACCGCTGTTTTCAGGTAGATCGACGCTTGCCGTCCAAGGCGGGTTTCATCAGGGGCGGAATATTGTCTTCTTACGATCTCATGCTTTCGCCGCCATCAGTATCTCCTGCAACTCCAACTGGCCTTGCAAGCTCGGACTTTGGGCTTGATGTTCGACGGGCGCCGACTCGATGTCAGAAAAAAACCTCCGGCCCCTTGAGCGGGAAGTTCACGGATTGTCTCCCTATATTGTTGGGATGGTATAACGAGCCAGGTTCGGCGGAGGAAAAAGCGTGGAGGAGAGAGGACGAAAAAGCTTGGTCTGCGGCTACATGCTATATATCTCTTTCTTTCACGCCGTTCGCAGCTACGCCGGATAGATTCTCGTTGCGAAGCTTGATCAACGAGGCGGTATGGATTATGGGAAAATGCTTTGCAGGGCCCGAGGAGGCAAGAGGGATGAATGAAGGACACATGTCGATTGGGCTACGAAAGATGTGGCTGTTGCAGATTACCTGGGGCGTTACGCCACAGTCGCAACAGCGAAGTACTGAACCCGTAGACTCGTTGAGTGGAAAGAATGATTTTATTAGGTGGTTGTGGTTCAAAATGTAGGCGACCTACTGCACAGGCGACTTGTCGGACGGTCCAAATGGACTGCCGAATTTAAAAGGTGCTGTAACAACCTACTAAAATCGCTGTGCCTGATCAAAGTGAGTTTTCTGACAGGACGTAATTGAAAATACTTAATGCCAGTTCAAAACGTCTCAGGAGAAGGTGGACGTCGCATAGTCAGCCCAAGCTCCTTGACTACACAATAGCTTGGTACAATCGTGTGTAACGGAGGTACCAGCCTCTGATGCCCCGTCCCCGGAAAACAATAAACGAACGCTTTGAATAAGGCAGACCCGAAAGAGATACGTCGACTTCAGTGAGATGAGGTCTAGGAGCGTAGCCTAGAGAAGCGATGAAACTCATAAAACATTATTTGGAACGACAGAGTGCACGAGCGTTGGCGGAAAGAGATAGAAAACGCAAATGATGACACTGAAAGCACTTCTTTCACTCAGAATCATAAGAATGTATACGTACATTTACTCTGTTTAACCTGGAGAATAGATGAAATGGAGTACTATATATCAATGACATATAAGTCTCAATGTAGCATGAATCAGATACTGTACAGAAGAAGCAGTCTTTCATAGATGAGGTATATATTTCGACCACCCAACACTGGTATACACGCCGATCGGCACATGACGAAGGCTGAGAAACGATTCCACGATGATGAAAACACGGGAGAACAAATACAAAAGCACGAAAGGAAGGATGGCGATTGCCCCCCATTCGATGAGACTGACCGTCGTGGATGTAGGGTATATGTAGCCATCCGGACCAGGGGGATTGGCTTTTTTACGAGCGGATGAAGTCGATGTAGCGTTTTCTTCGAGATCGGTGTGAAGCTGCGTGTTTGTAGCAGGGCCTGCATCTGACACCGTCGATGCTGATTGCAACTCATGGTCCACCCTTTCTTGAGATGTTCGGGTGGATCTGGAGATGACGTGGTGATATGCAATCGACGCAAGCAGGTAAAATAACGCCAGCGTTGGAATGGCAAGCAAAGTACTTGCTGATATTCGCCACAGGAGCTTCTCGGCAGTAGTAGGAAATTCGTATGTCCATAGAGCTAGATGGAGGGCAGCATACAGCATTGAAGTTCCCGCGAGAATCATGGGCGCAGGCTTCCAGCGGATATGCTTTTTGCCCACAAGCACATGAAAAAAGCCTTGTATGACGAGAATATGCCGATTTCGTTCTGCGGATTGGATCGCAGCAACTTCATCAACTGCCAAGCTGCGCCCAGCATGGCTGGTGGTAAAGTAAACGTCTCTGAGCGAACCACCAGGACCGCTGAAATCTATCAGTTGATCCTTTTGATCACCCTTGATGTTCATGGATGAGTATTCTTTGTGCAAAGCTCTGCTTGCTAAATGCCATCTTCGGAGGTCTCTTTGAGATAGGGATATTTTCAACAGGCAGTAAAACGCTACCGAAGAAAGATCGATTTTCTGCAGTGGAAGCCGTTGCTTCAGTTGCTCGGATATCTCACGAATTTTAGGCTGTGGCTGTGGACAACCGAAACGTAAATCCACTATCCAATGTCCTGACAAAAACGCGCTTGGCCCAATCCCACCAGGCATAAATTCACCAGTACAGAGAGAGAACTGGGTTGGAACTCCTAAGGGAGGGTAAGAGTGAAATCCTAGCCAAGTGTCCTGACTAGCAGCCATGCCTGGATCTGCGGGGGCACTTTCAACAAGACGACAAGATTTGTAATCGTACGCAGCTTTACGACGTTCATGGACGTTTGGTGCTATAAACTTCAATAGGCTATTGCCCCGGTAATGGCTAATACCGGTGAAATCTTTGTTGCAAATATCTGGGGGTGAAGGCTGAGAGTCTGGCATACCGACAGCGAGACATTGAGATGAGTGCCTATTTACAGGGCCGAGTCCGTCAATCCCCGACGGAAGTGATTCCTGACACCTGGCATTGTGTTCGAGTTCTTCTACGACGGTGTCGTTTGTGCTGAGCCGCGGATCATCAAGATGCACCACTGACGGCGGGCCCTTTTTCGAAGAAGAATCGCTCTCTTCGCTACGTGATGGATTGAAGACAAGATATGACGCTTCTGATGCTTGAAGGCCTGGCCAGTCGCGGTATCTTCCTATATACCTTGCCTTATAGAATTCTTTTGGCAGAACAAGATTCCCTATTGGTTGAATTCCGCAATGATGGTTACGAACGAGCATGAGGGCGATTTCGGGATAGAATGATGTAGTAGATATTACTGTAGGCTCCTCGACGTCCATGGGTTTTTTGAACCATAAAGCATACATAATCAGCGCACAAGAAGCATGAATTAAGGTATGAACCTCAAGTATGGCAATCGGCAAGCCTGAGATTTTCCGAGAAACGCATTGTAGCATCGTCCATGATATCTGGAGTAGTACGAGAGTTTTGGCCAATAAGTTTGCTTTGCTTTTATCCTTGATTTCTTCGTCTGAAACGGCGATGAAATGACCTTTTCGCGCCAGATGTAGAACTCCGTTTGGTGTCAACGGTACGATTTGTAAACGATCGTGAATGGGGCTGACGTCAACTGCAAGACCGCCCATGAGGACGTAGAAACCATAGGTGAGTGAAAATGATTTTCGCGCATGAGCAGCTGAATCCGTGAGACTTTGGGCTGGACTGTCCTGCAAACTTATCAGAACGTTCATCGAAGTCACACCAATGGCTCGCGGCTTATTAGCAGCCAAAGTTGCCGTTACGTACGCTCTTCGAGAAATGTTGGGCTCTTAATTCGGTAAGCTCGCTGACAAGATGTCTCGCTTGTTGTAGTTGCCGAAAAGCCGTGAGCACCATGAGTTCTGGGGCCACGATTGCCAACAGAAGCGAGGATATTTTAGTGCCATATCTGGCAATGCTCTGTCCAAATGATGGACTCGGAAGGTTGGGGTGAAGCGCGGACCACACGCATAGCGATAGGGTAAAGATGTTGCTGTAAAGCAAACTCCAGGTGCCTCGATCATCCGGATCGGAGACCCAGGCCGGAGCGACTTCGGTCCGCAACGCTGTAAGGTTTTGGCTTGGGATTGCGAGTGTAAAAGGGAGTAACGCGAGACCTCCGAGTATACTCGCAAGAAAAGTCATGAACGTCCATGCTGAAAAAGGTCAAAGAAGCATCCTGGGACGACAAGATGATAAATGGAAAGCTTCGAGAACCTGTAACGCAGAATAAGACGCCCCTGCTGCACATGTCCTATATTGAGAGATTGCGGCTATGCCCAGAGGCAGCCGGCGGTTAGTGACAGAAGCCGAATCGCTCAACAGCAAAAGAAGGGTGGTGTGGTAGGCAGGGGTTGTAGGCAGTGCCGTATCGGAGGCAAATGGGCCTCGCTGGCATTCTGGAACTCGTCATCTCGTCCAAAGAGCTTTTTTCAAGAACGTCTGCATTTCTCCATGCCCGACCTTGCGAATGTTGTAGAGCAAAAACGATCCATTCCTTCCGCGTTCGAAGGATCTATGCCCATGCATGCATGCGTCCACGCCCAAATGCTGCGTCTGGAACCTTCTTGGGTCCGATAAATTGTATTATAGATCAAAATGTACAGCGGATGTCTTTCAATGCACTGTAAAGTGCAGCATGAGGGCTCCCTCGCCGCGAGACACAGCGGGACTATCAATGCAGGAGCTGTCTGAAGAGTACTGTATCAAGAAGTAACGTGCTTCACCTACCGACAGAATAGCCAATCAAGTAACCGCGTTCGATCGCGGCGCTTAGTGGAACCACAGATTAAGGGTTGGGAATCTACTTCTAGATCCTAGCCAGACATGAGGAAGAACTCATTTTGAGGTATGGAAGTGAATAGTGAATTTCATCATATAGTAGTATCTACAGCACGCCAGCTCAAGAAAGCCAAATTCCATAAACTCCAGCTTCGGGCATCGTCGAGAAGGTGGTGAGTATGTTCAACGCTAAAGCGTCCATGAAAATGTCTCCAATCCGCACGTATTCCTCCTTGGGTTTCAGTCTCAGCGTTCCGTAGGCCCAGGTACCAATCTGTAGTATCGCTTTGTGATTCTTTCTTATCTAACAGCAATCGTCGCAACCGTCGCAGTCGCAGCATTCCACACAATCGATACAGCATTCGCAGGTCTCTTCGCAAAGGAAGCAGCAGCAGAGGACAGCGAGACTATTTGGAACAAAATGGAAAGTCAGTATGATGTGATGTGTATCTGGGGAAGAACTGGTGGAGAGGGAATTGGCCGGTCTACGGTCGACGTAAGAGAGTAGGAGCGTACCATGATGCGATAGGACCCCGGCTTTTCTTCTGCTTCACGACAACTTGCTGTGGCGGGCCTTGTTGGTATTGCATCTATATCGCGCCGATGATGTCAGCTCGGTCGCATTGCGACATGGAGGTTATAGGAGTTGACGTACCGGAGGGCCTTGATTGTATCCACCATACTGCTGTTGAGGTGGACCGTAGCCCTGCTGAGGAGGATAGCCGCCGCCGTAGCTGTAAAGAAAATAGAGTCAGCCATTGTACTGTAAGAGAACGAAATGAAATTGTGCAATGCAAGGTTATTGGCCGATCTAAGTTGCCCGGGGCGTCCGTCGTTCTTGTGTGCGCTTAAGTTTGATCAAGAGACACAGGTTGACCGGTTTGTAGAGTATTATGATGGCCTCTTCCGGATCATATTGGCCAGCGAAAACTTTTTCCCAAGTACTGGATTGACGGCTGGTAGTTTCAATGTCTTCCATCACAGCTCAAGGCTGGACCAGCGAATGCAAGGTGAGACCATTCGAGCAGAGGCCGTGATGACAAGGAGACACTTGGTGTTTGTGGGCGAAAGCTGCGTACTGTCCTTGGACGATTGACTCGCAACAGTGAAGAGCAACGGCCTGGTGTTCAACCACCAACCAGCGGGCAGCATTTCACTTGACCGTAGCGCATTCCGGAGCTTCAACCTTCTCTTGCAATCTTTATTCCAGCCTTGTGGCTGATAACTTGTATAGTGGCAAGCGCTTCCGCCGACGGGTGTGTAACGTGAGGGTCGGGGCGCCGTGAGGCGATATGAAATCCCGTTCCAGCCGACTCTCTGATTCGCCGGAATTTCCGATCGCGATAGTTGCCGGCGCAAGGGATAACTTAAACTTTGCTGGAGTATAGTGGCAAAGCACTCATAGAGCAATGTGTAAAAGACAGGGTTGCAGTAGGAAACGGAGATGGTGATGTCTTCCATACCTCTGCTGGGGGTATTGAGGTTGTTGACCTCCGTAGTAACCTTGTGACGCCATGTGTTATCGTAGGAGATGAAAGGCCTGTCGAAGAAAAGTAAGGGGGTCAGCAATGATCATGCGCAAGGACCGCAGTGGATTGCCCCTCAGGATACAGGCAAGGGTTACAAGACTCACTGGTGTTTTTGGAGGGGATTCAGTGATGTAATCGATACTTCGGGATAAGCTGAGCAAAATGAGTGATAGCTTTGATGATAGGAAGAGTTGTAGGTGACGCAGGAAATGGAAATGAAAGGTCTTTTGGAGCGGTAGAGGGTGGAGATGGCAGGATGGGTAGCGGGCTGTCCGCGGTGCTAAGCTGTTAGAAGGTGAGATCTGATTGGGCCGTCGAATTGACTCTCATGCAATGACAGCCACCATTGACCAGCAGGACCATTCAGCTGACCGCTCACAGTTTCCAGGAAAAGTTCGCTTGTCTTGACGCCTCCCAATAACTATCACAAGTCTTCAGCGTTTCTCTTCTTCTGCATAGATCCACTATGTCTTGGCTGACAGTGCCGTGGCGGCGATCTTGGGTGACGCGTAATCGGCAGAGAAAAGCTTGTGCAAAGCTTGTTTTGCTGCTACCAGAGTAATTTCCCATTAGTCGGCAAGATCATTCACTCTTTTCAACACACATCCAATGGACTTGAACACGACGCGGAATACATATACCTTCCCATGATGTTGTCTTTTCTTCCATCAACAAGATGTGAATACAGAGATCATTCTCGAATGACACATTTAATTTCGAAAGCTAGATTGCGCGTTTGATTTGCCACAGCATGAAGCGATGAACAAGCTCTGCAAAATCGACCTACCGTTTTCCATCTTGACAACCTATGTGTCCGCCTTCATTCGAGATCCGAATCTCTTGCCATCCGGGTTTTGAGAATGGAGGGTCCTTCAGACGTACCAACACTCAACATCAAAGCGATTTTGGAGATGGACAGATCTCTACATGTAAACCAACCTATGTCACTTCACCCCTGATATCCAATCCACAACCTTGACCCTCGCCTTTGCAAAACGCCCTCATCGCACCACAGTCCCCAAGCGCAGGTCAGTATGAAATCAGACCTCTAGGTCTATCCCAGATGCAGTGTAACGAAATCTCTCAATCCTCCCCACTAAGCCCAGCAAGCATGCAGCACTTTCGTCTTCCTTCGCTTCTAGGATATGTTCACAGAAGATCCATTCAAGCAAGACCATACAACGGTTGATATTTCCGTATCGCCTGAATCCACTACCCATGCTTACCCATGCTTCCCCATCACCACCCATCTGTCCTCGCCACGACTGAGTATAAGCTTACACAAGATATCAACTCAACAAACAGACAAGGAATAAAACATCCTCAAAATAAATCCACCCTTCTACCACGGAAAGATATCAATGATGCAATGAATCCCCTCCAACCACCCATCACCCCTTTCATAATCCCACAAAAAAAACCCACTAAGCCTCCTCTTCATTGCCCATTGCGTTAAAATCAATTCCAAAGCAAGAAAGGCTCAGGATCAATGAAAACCTCGATAGGACCAGCAAATCCCTATTTGTACATCGCTTAGATCCTGATTCCATCCCCGTGCCAGCCAGGAACCGACAAGCTAATCGTATGTACCCCAAAAACTACACGACAACGTCTAATAACTTAGCCTTACCCTATATGAACTTCCATATAAACCCAGGGAACTCATCAACCCCAGCAAATCCAAAGGTCCAAGCCCAAAACAACAGACCCAAACGGCTACCTAACAGCCCCCCCAAAAACCCAACAAAGCACTGAGTATTTCATTCAGCACCCAACACAATCAACACTAATCTTCCAATGCTCACCCTATATTGCATGACTTGTGTCACCAGCCCTCCTACTCAGTCCTTCAAAAGAAGCTTCCGCGATCCCCCGAAAAAAGGGGCGCTTGTTTCGCGCTAATCCACTATCAGCCTAGACAGTGTCGCCGTACACCCAGACTCCCCAATTCAAGGATGAGCAAGGCTGATTTCCAACGGCAGAAAGCCTTGTTAGCATCACTCTAAAAACCCAACTTCACTATTTTGCGTCTGATCCAGTGACTACGCCTATGCACACACCCTCGGATGAACAAAATAGTGAATAGAGGCCGAACAGACGTGGCATCGTAATTTTTACTCAGAAGAAGTCACCGAATCTCAGTCTGAGCTGCGTACCCAGCTCGGGCAGCCTTTTTAATAGTAGCTTTCAAAGTTTGGGTCATGATCTTCCGGGGAAATCGAGGTATCTAATGTAATCTTACCTATAGTTCATGTAGCGATTCCTGCTCCTATGCCCGCTTGTCAAGCGTACATTATCCGCTTTCTTATCCCCACCAGGACACATATATCACAATAGAGCAGTAGCAGGTTCGGTAGTAGACAAGTATTGCATTGAACACTGGATTCTCTAGGTATGTCCTCGTAATTCCATACCGACAACCCACACATTCGAACAAAATAACGACATCAAACTTTTGTATTTGCCACAAGAGCCAAAATACAAAGGTACCTCGCATACCCAAAAACATGTGTAATCCACCTTCCGTGTGCAGAGCCCACGCAAGAAACCCTAAGCATTCAAAAAGCATAGAAGCCGGCCGTTATTCATAATTATGAACAACGAAGATGTAACAGGAAGACAAAGACTTGAGTAATATCATCCGCCAGCAAAATCATCAATCTGCCATAACCCCTATTAACATGGAGCGCAAGAAGAGTCAAAGCTCTGAGCTCCGATCAAACATAGGAGATCCATACCCACAAATCGTCGACAGATACTACCACCTTACCCTAAGATTGAATACATTCAAGAAGACGTTGAAAGGGAATTGGAACATTGACACAGTAAAACAGACAATCGAAAGACAATGTGCAAAGTGCAAATGTGATTGTAATCATTCAAAATCTTGCATTCGAAAATCCATCAAAAAGATTCGGATTTTCAGCAAACGGTGACATTTGAAAAGGAAGTTCGACATTGACACTGGTGTCAAGTGACAAGTCAAGTATATCTGCCTTGTCACTGATAGCCGATGTTTGTGAAGGTTGCGATAGGTAGAGAGAATTGTCGTCGGCAAGCTGTGTTGCTGGTGCCGATAACGAAAGAGTAGGTGGGTACATCGTCTGACCACCAATGGTGGTAGATTGTGTAATCGGAATTGACTGTGCGTACGAGGGATTAATTTCGAAGGGAAGGTTGTGATAAGCCTGAAGATCAGGTAGGGCTGGTGTTGTACCAGCAGCGTTAGTCGGAGCCTCGTCATCGTCATCTTCGTCATCATTCAAAGGCGATGCGTTCTGCAGTACGTTCTCACGAATTTCGCGCATCCACAACTTACAGTAATCCATCGGCGGGAGTTCACCGCCGCTGGATCCTGCTCGTTTGACAGTTTCTTCGTCATTGTTCTTGCCCTTTCGGCCTTTTGGTCTCGGGTTGAAATGAGCCCTGCGGAGATGGGCAGCAGCGTTGTAGTAGGCATTGTACTTCTTGCCTGCGAGACACTTCTTACACCCAGACAGGTAACTCTGATCGGGTGAGATGTCAATGCAAACCCAGACGGTCCGGGTCAAACTGTGCGCTTTGTTGATATGTCGACCAAGCTCATGTTCACCACGATACCCATCGGGCTTGACATTACAATGAGGGCACGGTATCTTAGGCTGCGGAGGTCGGACATATGGTGCTTTGGCGATCGAGACCTTGTCTTTTACTGAACCATCTGCTGATTTGACGCGAATCATATGATGCTCAGAAGAGATGCTTCGGGACATGGATGGAGCGAGAGGCTCAGCCTTTGGCGCGAGAAGCTGCAGAGATTGTTGGCTGCGAGACGAAACACGTGAGAGCGATAGTGGGTGGGCATCTATTGAACACGTGCGTTGGATTTGCGAGGTGGGCGAAGAGGATGATTGGGATGAAGACATGGAAGGTACGAGCAGAGACTGTTGTGACGCTTCCGGAACTGCACCACCAGTGAAATCGAGTAGGTGAGTGTTGTTGATGGCTGGCGAAGTCTTATCAGTATGGTAATTCATGGTGGATGCTTGATTGTCATGAGCAAAGGATTCGAAGCTTGAGCTTGCGTTTGAAGCTTGTGATTTCAATCTCAACATGTTCAAACCCTCACAAACCGTGTTACCAAAATGACTGTTTGATCGACTCATGCCTGTGCTCGTGAGGACTGTTGGATTGGTCGATTGAGTGGTCATAGGTGTGGACGGTGATCGAGAATAGGTCGACGAGGTGCCAAAAGAGTTGTATTGCTGGGCAATTGGGACAGCTGGAGACGTAGTTGATTCGACCTTAGAGTAGAAGTCTTTGGGATCGTTATACTCCGTCACAGGGATATGAACGGGCATCCGACCATTTGAAGTTCTCCTGGCCTTAATTGTATAGTTGCTGAAGGGTTCATTTTTGTCGGTGTTGAAGCTGTGTAGGGACGAGGATGGGACGGTGTTGCTCGTGCTCGAGAAGGGGGAAGGACCCTTGTGGGAATCGTTGGTGCGCTTTCGGCTCATTGGGACAGCAGGTTGAGCAGAATGCTTTGCTTGATCCATGTTCTGGCATGCTGTGTTTTCCTGTTGATGGATGAGTCTCGATAGGGCAGTGTTCAGTGGCACAACATACCGATTGTTCACGCTTCATCCTCGGGGCTGATGTACTTGGTTGATGTCGGGGTGTTGTTTCATCTTGTACGGGTGTACCGAGGATGGAGTGGAACTGGCCTGTCTGTGCCGCCCATTTCTGTTGCAGCTCATCTTCAGCCAGACCTGGGTTATTCATCCAGAATAGTGCCTTCTCCTGCTCAAACACCTTCATCAGTAAGGTGAGACTGGACGTGGCAGCCATTGTTGGGCAAGGCTGAGGCAAGCTTTCGAATGCGTCTCCAGTCTCGATTGATTCGTTTGAGAGTGAACAGCAAGAATAGAGTTTGTGAGAAGATGGGAGAGTGCAATCAAGAAGAGGGAGAAGACAAGGCGAAGAATGGGAAGTGGTTTGCAGCTGTGGTGGTTATGAAGGCAAGCAGGATGAGCGACGAGGCTCCCAGGATCTCATTCGGTGTCGAAAACAGGAAGCCTGCGGAAGTTGCGATGGTCGTACATGAGGCGACAGCATTACCAGGGAGTCTGACCGGCTCTGGTTCCTAGAGGCTGCACTCTGTGGACAGGGTCATCTTACTGGCACAGTAAAACGAAGCAGCAAATGAAACTCGTCTGCACCTCTGACTCGTCCATGTCGTCCTACCAGGGAGATTTTCCGCTTGTCTGTTTTGGGAAAGGCGCTTCGAGCGGAAAGGGAAACATCGAGCGGGCTGACGACGAGACGTCTTTCTTCAACGACGACAACAATAGCCGGCTGCAACGACACCTACTCGCACTCTCTTCTGCCCCGCTCTTCACCGGGCTGCCCACCTGGATATGACCTCTACCACACCACCGCACCCCGTCCCTTTTGATCATGCAGCTTGCAGCAGCTGCAGAATCATAATGCACTAATCAATCGCCCCACGACGCCCGATGCATCCAGGCGCCGGTCCTCACGTGCGGCTGTCCTATCCAGAGTAGAGCCCACGCTTTGCTTTGCACTAAGGTATGTACCTTGCACTTCCGGCCCTTTTACCGGAGCATCCATCTTGCTAGAGTAGTATTGCAGTTTCTCGCGCCCTCCACACTTAAACAACCTCCTCCGACTACCTTTGATGGTGTCTGGATCTGCCAAATTATTTGTCCAACACCCTAACTTTCATAGCCTAAATCCAAGGTCACTTGGCGGTCTTGATGATTGGTCAATCTTGACATACCTTTCCGAGCCTTCAGCATTCACCGAGCCGTCTTCCATCCACGGCCACACCCATGGCATTAGGCAGCAAGGCTACACAGATCGCCTGATTTATCTTTCCCCGGTTGGAAACTCTCGCCTGCTCCCGCTGGTCTCAATCTCGACTTGATCTCGGGCGCTGTGAGTATGTCATTTTAGAAATCGCAATGATACTCGTCAGGAGAAAAACGATATGTACAAATAGCGACATGTTACTTGCTTAGAGTGATTTGACCATAGATCTTCCACCAGAGATGATTGGCTGATCTTTTTTGTTAAGCTTTGTCCCATTCTCGTATCAGCAGATTTCTTGATTCCGAGTTCAATCGGCAGAGCTACGCTAATGTATAGGATCCAAAATAATCCCTCATCACGACAACAAGAAGCTGCCGCTGTAATCGACTAGCGTTGATCGCCCGGATCAATCCTTCGCTATGCTTACCGAAACTAGTCAAAGCTCTCCGTAGGCTTGCATCTACGTGGCTCGAGGAAGCAGTCGGAGGATCTTTCTGATTTGCAACAGATTGATCAGCGCCATTCAACATGATCAATTTCACATACAGGATTGCTCAAGATCCGTACTTTCAGATGCAAAGGTTTGATATGTTCTTTTTCCTTTGATTCAAGAAGCGCCGTTTCGGTTGCCAACATTGATGATTCACAAAAACGACACCACGAATAGAAGACTTCTCAAAGCCGTTTGTTTCTGGACACCGAAGTTATTGACGCCGTGTGCATCGACCCCACAATATTTCAACGCTTTTGCAGTCATTGTCCCATAGCGTTGGTTGCATATGCACCTTTTTAATTTGACGAACTCATGACCCCTTTTCCGCACGACCACGGCGGCCATGGTTTTATTGACCAAGTGAAAGTCGGTACCTTCCGGTTTTAAAAACATGAGTTCGTCCACATCTAGACCCCACATGGGGAATCTCCCGAACGCCATCGCGGTAAGAAAGCGAGTCCTCATGCAAGTCATGCTAATTCCTCGTATACTGCCAAGGCCTTCATGAGGCAGGTGCTTCTACAGCTCAGGTACCAAGTCGGCGCGGAGCATCCACCACATCTGACTACAAAATGAACTATTGGCTTTAGAGACGCGACCAGCGGCTTCTAGACCAATCAGTCTTATACTCTGTTGTGTACACACTGATCCGTTAGTGAGCTGAGATACTCACGTGGGATTTTGAATCCAATATTTTGTACATGAAGCTATCCTGACTCTCCAGATTCGGATCAGGTCTGATGGTGGTGTAATTTCGGTTACTTTGTTGACCTAATTCGCATGACTTTGAGATAGGATGTCAGAAGGTAAGTTGAGCCTTCCTTTCGTCTATAAAAACCTTGTCGGCCGATGCTGTTGAAGGTATCTACCATTGAGCGATCAGAATCCACTTTCTTTCATCGAACCACCTGGAAATAGGGAGGTAGGAGTTTCCCTCTTTCTGCCTGCTCTAAGGAGCCCCCGAGAAACAGCATTACCCCTTTAATCATTCTTTGGATATTTTCTCCTCTCGGTAGAGTTACCAGTTGGGCTTTCGTTCTTCTGTAACCTCGATATATCCGCTTCATTTGCGGAGCCTACTTTGATCATGTGGCGCTTCCTTATCCCTACATTAGTGGCATTTGCATCATTTGCAGCCACACAGACAGTCACAGATCGAACGGGATGGACTGTCTCCGTCGACAGCTTCCAACCAGGCAATGAAGCTACCTATGTCTTAGATGGCAGCACTGGAACCATCTGGCACACACAATGGACTCCTACCAACGCAGCACTACCCCATCAGATCACCATTGATATGAAGAAGACAGTCAATGTAAACGGTTTGAACTATTTACCGCGCCAAGACGGAAATAGCAATGGCAATATTGGCCAACATACCATCGAGGTCAGCTTAGACGGGACGACATACACTAAAGTAGCTTCTGGAACTTATCTCGACGACAGCTCTCTCAAATCAACGCCATTCACTACCACACAAGCCCGATATGTTCGCCTGTCAGCTCAGACGGAAGCAGGAGGCCGTGGTCCATGGACGAGTGCGGCAGAGATCAACATCCTTTCATCAGCAACGTACACAAAACCGGCGACTAGTGGTGGGATCTGGGGCTCCACCATCGACTTTCCCATTATACCCGCTGCTGCAGCAGTGCTTACCAGTGGCAAAATACTCATGTGGTCCTCCTACAAGCCAACGGATTTTGGTGGAGGAAGTGGATCTGGCACTACATATACTGCCATTTATGACCCCGCGGTTGGGACTGTTACCCAGCGCATCGTGACGAATACTCAGCATGATATGTTCTGCCCTGGGATATCACTTATCTCCAATGGCCGCGTCTTCGTGACGGGCGGCAATGACGCCCCCAAGCTTAGCATTTACGACGGAACGAACTGGAACCAAGGTCAGAACATGCAAATTGCGCGCGGTTATCAATCGTCCGCAACACTTTCGAATGGTAATGTCTTCACCATCGGCGGATCCTGGAGTGGCGGTCAAGGCAATAAGAATGGAGAAGTCTGGTCCGCAGCTTCAAACACTTGGTCGCTCCTCAGTGGCTGTCCAGTTGCACCAATGCTTACAGCAGACGCCGCAGGCGTCTACCGTGCCGACAATCATGGATGGCTCTTTGGATGGAAAAGTGGTTCAGTCTTTCAAGCGGGTCCCAGCAAAGCGATGAATTGGTACACGGCTACGGGCACAGGAGCTCAAAAGCCTGCTGGACTCCGCGGCACTGATCCAGACGCAATGAACGGTAATGCCATCATGTATGACGCTGTCAACGGCAAGATTCTGACCGTCGGCGGGGCGCCAAATTACCAGGACAACTCTGCAACTGCAAATGCCCGAGTTATCACTATCGGCGCTGCCGGAACCACTGCCAGCGTGGCTACAGTAAATTCCATGGTAAACGCACGAGCTTTCCACAACAGCGTCGTGATGCCAGATGGAAAAGTCCTTGTCGTAGGCGGGGAAGGATACCCGGTTCCTTTCTCAGACGACACAACTGTCTTGACTCCTGAACTCTACAACCCTGCAACCTCATCATTCACCAGCGTCAACCCTATCTCAGTCCCCCGTAACTACCATAGCTGGGCCCTCCTCATGCCAGACGCCCAGGTCATTTCGGGAGGTGGTGGTCTCTGCGGAGGATGCGCTACCAACCATCCCAATGCGCAGATCTACACTCCAGCATACCTTTACAACGCCGATGGCTCGAAGGCAACGAGACCAGTCATCAACAGTGTCAGCGCTACGAGTGTTGCACCTGGAGCTACTATCACCGTTACTACCAACACAGCTGTTACGGGTTTCTCCTTGATCAGATACGGCTCTGGGACTCACAGTGTCAATACTGACCAGCGGAGAGTTCCCTTGACACCAACGGCGACGAGTGGGACTACGTATACGTTGAAGTTACCGAGTGATTCTGGGATTTTGCTTCCGGGGGCTTGGATGGTTTTCGTGCTTAATTCACAAGGCACGCCGAGTGTCGCTAAAACGATCACTGTGAGCCCTACCTAGTAAACTTTTATGATCTGGGGGATGAAGATGATGTCATGAGGGTATGGATGCTGTATTTCCTGTATGGTTGTTTAAGGCGAAAAGATTTGGTAATGGCTTCCCTGTATAGGCGAGTAAGTAGTGTTTATTGTGTAATGTATAACAATCAATACTATTTTCCATACCAATATACTATTTTTCTTCGACATCTATTGATTTGTTTCAATGATACATGGTACGCATGGATGATTGTCGGGAGCGTCGATGATGAAATTTATGTCTGATAGTGAGTAGGGTATTGTAGTCTACAAAACCTCCTTCAACTAAACCGATGTATCGATATTTGTAAATTACGAGAAAATCTGGAATTTCAAATCATTATTATACTGGATTAGTAGGAGGTGGTAGTAGAGATGATGATTCCGCTCCCTTTTTTCGTCTAGGTTTGAACAGCTGGAACATGCTCTTTCGAAGATCAGCTCGGAGTCACCCCAACCTTGGAGCTCTGTGCTCTCGAATCGCATTAGTACCCTGTAATTCGACACCTCGATGTTTCAGCTTGTCATTCTTCACGGTGCCAAAGCTTGTTCTCCTCGATGAAAATCATTTAAAAGCGTTGTAGGAAAAAGTTGTCGACAACTATTCGGCTACTAGCGTCTTGGCGCCAATGGTCTGATAACTTACTCAGAATGCTTTGATTCGGAGCTGAATAGTAGTAGTATATCCTAGTTCCCTGAATACTATCATTGATGGTAATGACCCCCAAACCGAGCAATACTCGGTAACATATCTCATTATGAACTCTACACTCCGCGCCAGAAGACCCGAAACAACCGTGAGTCAAAGTCCCGACGTTCCTAAGGCTTCCCAGAAGGCGAACACAACCTGCCTGACATGGGAACAATTACCCGAGTGGGCAAAAGACAACGAGTACATCCAAGGTGGGTTCAGGCCCATATCGAATTCATACCATGACTGCCTCGAAAGTTGTTTCTATGTGCACAACGAGACGGGCAACATATATAGCCATCTCCTGGCTACAATCTGGATGCTTTCATTACCGGCATATTTCTATCCGTATGCCAAAACCCATTATCATGAAGCGGATGTAGACGATTTCATCATATTCGGCCTTTTCTTCCTTGGAGGCGCCATTTGCTTTGCTCTATCTACCGCATACCATACCTTGTCCAACCATTCGCACTTAATTCATGATGCATATCTTCGGCTCGATCTCCTCGGCATAAGTATCGTCACAGCCGTTTGTTTCCCACCAGGAATGTGGTACACCTTTCCTTGCCTAGCACGAAGTACGAAGGTGTTCTGGGTCTCAGTACGTATTCCCTGGATCATGGTTCAACGTGAGCTTTTGCGGCTGATGTCTTGCGCTTTCTCAAGCTTGACCTTGCCGCTCAACTTTTGGCTGCCGTCACTGTACTCTTCGTTCCGCGCTTTCGACAGCCTTCCTACCGAGTCATTCGCGGCATACTGTTTTCCTTTATGGCCTCTTCTGCCTTTTATCGTTTCATCGCCGCATGCTTCATCCACGGCTACAGACGCGTAAATGACGAGGCCGGTGCCAATCGACATCTACTCACGATCTTGACATATTTATGTGCGGTGACAATCTATGCCGTGGGTCATCATTGAACTTCTTCATTTTTCACAGATTGATAGACATTGAACCATCAGACACATATCCCCGAGAAGTGGCGCCCTGGAGCATTTGATCGATGGGGTCAATCACATCAAATTTTCCATACTCTGATGGCTGTGGGTCTAACGATTCACTTCTCAGCATTTGCTAAGGCCTTCAATCATGTGCATACTGTCAAACAGTGCTAAGTCAGGGCTCCTTTGCCCGCGAAGATACTGAATCCCATCCAATCTACAAAATCACCGTCGAGCTGTGCTTTGTAGGAGCACTGAAGGATCTCTCCGCTGATCAAGCAGCTGAGCTACATTAGTGCTTTTATCCGGGGTACCAGTGATCATGGAAGTCCCTAATTCATGTTCATTCTAATTATTACCGGTTCTGGAAGATCAACATATTTCCATGGCCATTGTCGTAGTTGGATCATCCTGTGGTTTCCTGTTGTTATTTTCATCCTTTCTTTCTCTTTTCGGCAAATCAACATACACAGCAGAACGTGTTATGAGACTACTGCGCATAACGTTCATGCAGAATACTGGCATATCGGTACATCGATTCATGCTGGACTCGAATGGCCTTGTTTCAAGGGCCGATGTTTCTGTTTGAGGCTGGCCGTCTCTTACGTGTCGCATCGTTACCCCATGACTGTTGACGAAAAGTTTGGATGACCTGCCTTCAGTTATCCATGCGCTTAACACGGGATGCCGATGGAGTTGAACACCTTCTGAGGAGATGCTAACATTTTTGATTTCTCGCAATCCGCATGCGAAAGCTAATCGCTGCAGCCCCTCCCTGGTCAGTGTTCCTGGCCTATCTGTTGTTTGTCTCATCGGAACCTTTCTCTGGAATCTACGCTATGAATCGAAAACATCACCTCCTCATTGTCAATGGAGATGTTACGTGAGACATCTGCCAAAGTAAGTCATGCAAGATTGATCGGAGTTCTTTAGCTATGAAGGAGAAAGATTGAGTCAATCTAATGTGAAAACAACGCAATCCATATCTGCCTGAAGAAACACCATATATATCTTGCAACAACGCCATGATTCCCAACCTATCGACCTTGCAATACCGAGCCCCATCTCAATTACCGGCTCTTTCGCAAGGCCTGAGCGCGGCAAGTCTACGTGAGTAGCCTTCCAATGTAGATCCAATGTAGATCTAACCTCGGCGGTATCTGCCCCAATACAGAGAATTTCCAGTTCCAATCTCGCACGAGCTGCTTTCAATCCCTCTTCGCGACATGTCTGGGCATCATGAAGGGCATCCTAATTTTTATCGCGCTCTCTGATATTCCAATCCGCCAATTTCCCTTGGGCAGTTGCCAGATTGGGGTACTTGGGTCCCTTTTCGCGAAGTTCATCAACTACTTTAGTAAGAGTCGAGTTTTGGAAATATCTCCTACCTCTCGGGTCATTCGCATTCATTCGCACCGCGTTCTCCTTCACTCTTATCATTCCTCTATCTTGTTCGAGTAGACTGTCAGGCTCGCACACCGGACAGAGACACCAGAAGTCGTAAGCTTGATTTAGCCCTCTGCGTCGTTCAGCTCTCGGTTCAACGCAGTGTTGGCATTGATAGTTGACTAAAATCTCTTCGCCTATCCTAATGTCTTTGATTGCGTGGACTGTGAGAAGGCCTCAAACTCCTCTACGGATCTGGGCGTCTGGGTTGTAGTTAAACCACGCGTTATGATCGCATGAATGATTGAAGCGGGACGCTCTTAAGAATATCCCTTGCTGGGACGTATGATTATTGGCGTTCACCGTCATCTGAAAATTTTTGCCTTCGAATCGGATTTTGTCACTATTCTGACGATTGGGAAAGGGGTTGTTCAAATTTCGGAAATCGCGCTTCTGGGCGTATGACAAGCTGTTGAATGCTTGTCTGAATCTAGCAAAAGTGGCATTCGACCACGCCTGCTTCTCAACGTCCTCGACTGAGAAAAGCGGTCGTTCCGCATGAATAAGAGTTCCGGGTGAGATACTTCTTGATGCTACGCAACCTAGGCCTTTTCTCGCGATCGGGACAATGTCGAAGAGCGGTGGTGGTGAATAATCTTGTGTGGGTACTAGGTTAAGATTCGCACATGCTGCATTGACCTCGACCCTCTCTGCCTCAGAAAGATCTCTGAGTGGCATGCTGTGATCCTAGACTTCTGGATCAGGAAAGATATTGAGAGGTTCGACAAATTGGTTTTTGGAGACGATATTCTTGATTGATGGATTGAATGGTGGGTTTGCTGAACAATCGATTGAGGAAGGCAGGATCTCCGCCCATATAAAGAAGTTGCACAACTACTGTTGACTCTCGCATCAAACGACGAACAAAGGATGTTTCTCATGCCGCCTAGGAAATCCTAGAAACATTGCCACTGCCGTCGAAAAGAGACCATTGCGGACGCTGAAACGCTGTCTCAAGCGATATTCCGACCTTCTAGAAGCCATTGCCTGCAGCTTTCCGAGGTGAGCTACAATATCTGAGACATTAAGAATGTTCATTGGAACACGATCCTTTGTTCAAGATATATTTGGCGGAAGCCGAAACACTACAGTGACTCAGATAATTTGCTATATCCAACAGATGCAGTAGGTATCTCAGACCAGGAATTACTCTTTGGAAAGAAGCTACCATATGTCAGCCTTTCCGATCAACAATATGCGAAAGCTGATCGCCATATCCGTTCCATAGTCAGTGTTCCTGGTCTTTGACAATGGAAGTATCTGAGATACTTGATGTTAGTCTCAACGGAACCTTGCACCATGCTGTTCCATTTCAACGCTATTGATAAGAATCAGTCTTTTCTCTACGTGGAACCTGGTCTCACGTAACAGAGGTTTCGGGTCAATACCGCTCAAACGGATCTAAGCGATATTGCTACGAGCAAGGAAATCCCAGAATCTAATATTGCTGCTCCGCAAGGAATGGAGCCGCCTGTAGGCCTTGCTGAAACGATCCACCAGATTGCCCCAGAGCTTCCCATACATGATCTGCTGGGCTTCTCTCTGTATACTCAACGGGCGAGCTAATTTACTCTTTGGATCTGAATACGGAGCAGAACCTTCCCAGTTTCCCCACCTGAGGGCGCCTAAGATCTTTAGAGAATATTGAAGAAGCAGATCTTAGGGGCCAAGCGAGAACTCGGTTCAATTCTGTTACCTTTAAGGTGATCAAGCGAACTCTCTGGAACGTGCATTCATCAAGAGTCGCTGACTCCAGGAGGCCTGTACAGTTCGATGACATTTGTCATTGTTCGATGTTCCAGTCATTTCGCCCCTTCTACTGTCAACGATACAATAACCGCAGGCAGACATACTCGATCCTCTATTCCGCATCACGCTCAACAAAGAAAAGCGCACATCGATACACCGGTCTCGCCATGAATCGAAAGCCGTAGCATCAGAGTCGATGCTGCCGGCCTAGGGGTCATATCTCGCTCAGTCCTCGCACGGTGCCCGGTGCTGTGACTATAACAGTTAACACTCTCTATCCATCAAATTTGGTGGTTCTAGCCGCAAAGATACTATATTTTCTGCATTATTCCCGCCGATGATAGGGTTCCATTAATGTCAAACGCTAGGAAGTCAGGCTTCATCCAACTACCAATCGGTTAATCATGGTACATGTAATGCCACTTGATTGAAATTATATGCAAGCTATTCCTGTTGTCCCTGAGTATTGTACCCGGCCTCGAGCAATGGACTCAACTACAATTTCTATTTATCTTGCTTGAACATCGCTTTGAATTGCTCGAGCATCGACTGTCAATAACAGAAGCCTGTCGTCCCTCTACATGGATCAAATTCCAGGCGAGTGAGCTTAACAGATCAATAACGCTCAGATGAATCTAAGCAAGGAAAATATAATCGGACAAATTCCAAATCGTAGATAAAAGCAAGGTTCTCCATCTTATTTCCAACGCCATTAGACCATTGATCGATCAAACAACAACTCGCTCATTCCCTGCTTCATCTTGGTAATCCCCTGGACACTGCCCCTATCCAAACTTGCAATCTGTTCCAGCGTCATTCTTACTTCACTCGATTGCTCACCAACACAAAGGATCTCCAATTCCAGCTTAGCCCGAGCGGCTTTCAAACCTTCCTTGCGACACTGTTGACGTGGGAAAAAAGGACATTCACACTCCATTTCTCTCTCGTACCACTCGGCGAGCTGGCCACAGAGCTCTGCCAATTGGGGGTAGAGGAGTTCTTCCACCAGAAGCAGGCCGATCAAACGGAGCATATTCTTGCGTTGCCACCACCTTTGGTCTTGATCGATACCTCGGTTGTTCCAGATCGCGTTGTCGGCTTCCCTCATCTCTGCCCGTCGTCTCTCACTCGGACTTCCGACAACACATGCAGGGCAATTGCACACGAAGTTGTAAGCTTCTTCCAGGCTTTTTCTGCGCTGATCTCTCGATTCATAGCAGCTTTGGCATTGATAGTCTATTACGATCTCGTCACCCTTGTTGATATGCTTCATTGCATATATAGTAAGTACTCCGTCTGGACATCCAGAGCCTAAGCTCATATCCGGGTTCCAATTGTACCACGCATTCGGTACGCAGGAGTGATTCAAATAGCACGCGTCCAGAAAAATACCTTGTCGAGATCTGCCGTCAGCGTCCTCTTCTGACATCTGATAGTTGTTGACCTGGAACCGAGCCTGTTCAACATTGGGACGAACATCCAGGCTGAAAGGATTTACAAGATTCTGAAAAGCGTCCCGCTGGGCCGGCAACAGGTTGTGCAATGTTTGTTGAAATTCTTTGACGGTTGCGACCGACCACTCCTCGCTCTCCGCCTCGATGAAGAATAGAGGTCGTTCCATATGGATAAGAGTGCCTTGCGGGATATCACAGGTCGCAAAGGACCCGAAACCCTTTTGTGCAATCGAAGCCACATAATACCACCGACGGTATGGACAACTTCGATTGGGGAGTATCTTGAGATTTGCATATGCCCGCTCGAGTTCGAATCTATCCCTACTCTTCGAGAATCTCCTCGGAGCCATAAATTCTCCTGAGAGTTGTCCGATCAAAAGAGAAACGTAGGTTAGAATTCTGATAGATAGGGGGCTGTGATTCCCTTTCGGTGCTTTGGGGTTGGTGTGCGATGTGAAGTTGAATCCTGCTAATGAATGCAGATTTATCTTCTTCATTCTTTCCATTCTGATGAAATTTAATTTTCTGACTTTCTCATCCATCAATACACGAATGTCAAAAACAATGTGTGTACACGATATGTGGGCCAATTCACAGACATTTCCATTCCCGGCAAGCAGCCCCTTCAGGCGCTAAAACAGTGTTTTCAACAGTATGAGACGTCAAAGGTAGCTTCCAAACATCAGAAACAGACATCAGAACAATGGACTTCTTTCGACAGTAATACAATTTGATACTATTATTCCATCTTCAAAGGATAGAACTGTCACATTACTCAAAATAAATATTACAGGCAATAATTTAACAGATATTTCAAGGCCCGTAGATATAATGTCTTGCAGGAGCGACTAATTTATTTAGATAGTTATTCGGAAGACTGGATACAACATTTTAAAACAACAAAAAACCGGAATGTTGAGTTTTATTACAGCAAGATGGAGAATATGTTGAACTCTATTTTAGGAGCTGACAATCAAGACCTTCTTCCTCCTCCAAGCTTCTCCAAACGAGCGTCGTTACCTGTCCCCCTGCTTCACATAGGGAAATATTTCCGGGGTCCTGCACATCAATTCCTCGACTCGCCCATGAGTCAATTCTCTGGCGCAGGAACGGGTTGACGATGAGATGGAAGCCTACATTGGCCTTGGAAACCTCATATAAGTTCAAATCCCGCTTACCGTCCAGTAGATATTTCTCACCCCGAAATGAAGCATCTAAAATCCTTTATAGAGATATATACAAGTATCTTCTCAAAATAAGTCCCTCAAGAGGACCGTGCCACTTCCTCCCTTCTTCCAAAAGCCGCCGAAAACCCTGCTAAAAAAAACCTCTTTTCCTTCAAATTTCCTACCTACCTACCTACCTAGCTACCCTTACTTCTTACGTACACCTCGTAAACCCCCCTTAATCTTCTTCCAAATATTACGCTACACTACACCCTGGACCTCCATTTTTCCTTTCCTGCACAGTCTATTGTTATACAACAAAATCAAGCTCCAAAATTTTAGCTTAGAGAAGTGTAGGCAAAGAAGGGTAGAATTTTTATATTTTATAATTCTGGCAATCATGTCAAGATCTTCACTACTGTTTCAACGATGATTTTTTTTGAGGGGGCGGGTGGGAGTTATACTGGATGTATTATTACTCTGCTCGTCCAGTAAGGAATGATAATCTCGGTGGCAATGACTGTGTAATTTGGCGATTTTGGGGTATGATCCGATACTCTCTCCTCAACCACTTTCCTATTGGTCTACAGTATTTTCCATGAATATGATCAGATACATCAATAAATCATACGCAGGACTCCGTTCCTGTTCGTTGATAGAGTTAGTAAGATAGCGCTTTAGCTAGCTGCAAAGACGAAGCAAAGATTATCATCAGTTTTTCTGTAGGAGATCTACGCATATTTCTATTACTCCCAGGATAGTAAACCATCGATGATCATACCGCCGGTGAAGCTCTCAAGGCCTAAAATACATCTCTCCATCATAGCCGCAAATGCAATGAGACACATTAACCCCCCTTCTATCCACCCCCAAACTTAGCAACATACTCATCCTTCAACCCAGCCAGATCCTTCGCCTTACTCGGAACGAAATAACGACTCCCCCACCACCCCTTGAGATGACTCTTCAATCCCACTTCCTCAAGCAACTTATCAAGGTAGAACATCGACTCAAAAGGGAAAAAATTGCCCATCTCGCCATTCGAGAGATATCGTCGTCGGGAATATGCGATCGTGCGCGCGATCTGGTCTTTCCGAACCTCTGACGGGGATAGAGAGAGCTTGCCGTCTAGAAATGCAGTTGCCCAGATGGCCTGGCATTCTACACCTCGGAAGTAATTGGCGACGCTCGCGAAGCCGACGAAAGCGATTCCAGCAGTACTCTCGAGAGGGGCGATTCCGTTGTATAGTCGATATGGTGTCGTTTCGGGGTGTTTATGTACATGCTCAGGCGCGTGCGCCAGCATGGGAAACTGGGCGATTATTTTTCGATCTGCCTCTGACTCACGGCGCGACCAGTCCGCTAAGCTTTCTAAGCTTTCTTCCGAGGGTTTGTGTGGTAGGCCGAGGGTTACCAGCTCTTCTTGGTCGAAGAAGGGAAATGATGTCTCGCTCCAGCCTGTGCCGCAGAGAATGGCATCGGTTGCGATTTCGGCACCGCTGGATAGATGGATGGATGTCTTTTGTACTTGAGTGATGTCGTCCAGGTATATGCGCACATTTTGACCGACGACGTCCCAGAAGTCTTCCTTGTGCAATATGCCACCGGTTCCATTTTGCCAGAAGAAGCTGCGATATCATTAGTTCATTATGTAGACTTATGTGATACTTGGCCCATGCGAGCTCCTGGGAGGTCAAAAAAGAGAGTGCAGAGACTCACGGAGAATGCGGTTCCAGAAGCTTGAAAGAGTCGAGTACCTCCTTCCTACCGCGATAATCTGCCTCTTCACGGATCTGCTTCTCTGCGCCAGTCCAAATAGTCTCGACAAGTCTTCGGCCGCGGTCCGTCCCATGTAAGAAGCGTGTCCACCAGGTGTCAGGGAGCATGATCGAAGGGGTCATCGTGGCGGCAATTCTGGTGGAACCAACGGCGAAGGCGTCTTCATATGGACCTTTGCCCTCGGGAGACAGCAGAAACCCGGGACCGGCACCGTTCGATTTCCTGATGATCCAGCTCACGGACTTTCCAGCCTTGACACATGCGTAGACCATATCGGCAGATGATTTCCCTCCTCCCAAGACAGCCACGTTTTGCACCTCTTTGGTCGAGAGAACGGCGGATTGGCCAAAAGACTCCTGGTGGATGATAGGTACGTCGATATTGGCGACTTTTAGAACGTTTGGAATGTTCGGGGTCGATGACATGCCGCTTGCGACGATAACCTTTGAGGTACGAAAGATTCCAGATTCGTGATCCCCTTGGACCTCCCATTGATCTGCGACACGTCGTATCTTGGTGACTTGAAATGTGAATTTAATTCTGTCGTAGAGGCTGATACCATTGTAGTGATGTTCGTGAAGATAGCTTTCCACATAGGCGGTAGTATGCTCTGCTTTGAAGAAGTTGAAGTACAAGTCGTCCTTGGGAGGTTGCGGCATGCGCATATCGGACCATTCACCCAGACCCACGGTCCATTGGGTCCAAAACCCTGGATAGTTGCGTCCTGAAATATCAACGACTGCATTTAGTGAGGTCACATGGCGTATAAAAGCAAGCGTCAGAACAGCAAGGGGACGATTTACGAGCATTCCAGACTCCTCCAGCACAGTTATCTCGTTCAAGTATTATTAAGCGGCATTTGGGGTGTATTTCGAGGTAGAATCGAGCTGCAGCTATACCAGCAATCCCTATATGCAAGTATTGTCAGTCATTGAAGGACAGAGTCTGGAATTGCGGAAGGGTCGTCGTACCTGCGCCTACGACGACAAGGTCGACTATTTTGGCATCCATCTCTGTAATTGACGTTCACTTGAGAGGGTTCCCATACGTTGTAAAGTATGTGTGGACTCAGCTTGAAAGTCAGGGTTTGAGTAAACTTGTCGTCGCGCCTACCAAGTCTACCTGAGATTAAGATTCATTGCGGGGCTTGTTACACAGACAACCAGCCACTTCGCCTACTTTTGCTGTTTATGACTATTATTCACTGATCATGTGATGTAAATTTGAAATGCTTCATCAAAAGCGATAATGTTGACTAATATACGACCACGATTGATCTGCTTTTGCTGCCAGCAATTTTCTCATATCATTACCCTGGATGAAGGCCTATTCTCCCCCTCAATCTACATTACTGATACCCTAAGACCTTTTGTGTCAAGTTTGGGTAGAGGGATCAAAAAGTCATGAACTGGAGTAACATCACTCTCGTCGGACTCGAAGAGCTCTAACCTTGGAGCACTGGGGCTGAAGAGCGCGGCAATCAAGAGCGTCATCTCTGCATAAGCCAAGCTATGCATCATCAGATGGTCATATGTTAGCCAATCAATCCCGAAAGAAAGCCTGCAAGGCCAATCAAATGCACGGTGTCGACAGAGAGAGAGAGAGGAAGTACCTACTTCATACCTAAGCATTTGCGCGAGCCTCGGCTAAAGGGCACCAGATTGCGTTCCATCAGAGGATTGATCTCACCGAGCCATCGCTCTGGTGAGAAGATTCGGGGTTCTTCAAAAACGTCTTGGTCGTTATGCATCAGGTAGGCTGACATTCCGATCGGAACCTGCTGCATTAAGAAACCCGCGATTTACACTGTGGATCGAGTCAACTCACACCCTGCGGGATCGTCCATGACTTATATTGGATGGGCGAATCTGGGGAAATACGTGGAAGTCGATGCATTACTCCATAAGCAACTCTGCATCGAACATTGTAAGTCTGCATGTCCGGCGGATTCTTTGACGTACCTCAGACCTTCCTTGATCACCGCTTGTAAATATGGTAGCCCCCTAAGGGTTGCAAGAGGTGGGCAAATTGCTGGAAAATCTGCCATCGAAGTCGCGAGTTCAGCCGTGAGTCTGTTTCGAACATGTGGATTGGCGAGAATGTGATACACAGTCACGTCCAGTGTACGAGCAGTACTTGCAGTCCCGGCCCCGAATAGTACCTGTGCTTCTTTTGCCAGGCGCTCTGTCGTCTGCTCCGAGGCAGGCATACTACTACCGCTCACGATGTAGTGAAACAAGGATCCTCGATCATCTTCCGATAGACCAGTCGTGACATTTTTCTCTTTATCGCGTTTGGCCTGTAGGATGTTTTCCGTGGCCAGCTGTCGCAGTCAGATGTCATGATCCAGTAATCATGAGGCGGTCAAGGAGCCCGACCTTCTGGAACTTTTTAAAGGCATGACCATTTGGATTGAGCCAAAGTAGTGTGTATTCGGGAAGCAATGAAGTGAGTCTGGAACGCCAGCAAATTAGTGAATTGACGCAGAACCCCCCCAGTGGTCGCGTACTGGATGAGAATCGGAAATCCTGTGAAGAGTGTTACGGATCTGATGATTGTCATGATTAATTCGAACCTCAAGGAACGTCAATTTTCCTTATCCAGGCAGTCGGAGAAGTTCTTACCAGTCAGGAGCAAAGTCAGGATCATCTAGAAAGTCTTCCTCCGTTCTAGTGCACAGTTTCATGATAACGCTCCCTGTAAAAGCGTTGAAGATATGGTCCAGTCGCAGGATGGTGGATGTTCCCTTGAGAGCCTCCAACCGCCTCACAAGCTTGATGACTGTGTCTTGCAGTACCGGCTGGAGACGTGTCATACCTGCTTGGGAAAAGAAAGGCTCCAATGGCTTGCGTCTTCGTCTATGAAGATCATGGGGCGTTGTCAAGAAGTGTGAGTCTGGCGCAGTCAGTCATATCTGCTAATCAAAATCGTCCATGTGCAATATCACCTTCGAATCCAAGGCCTCGGGCTAAATGACTATAGCTGTCCGTACGCCTCTTACTTCCTCCTACATAGATTTGGTTGTAGAATTCAGGGTCGTTGATTGACAATTCGTGCGGGTTAACTCTGACTATTGGCCCTGCACAGATCTGTGTCAGAAGCACTCTTGGCTTTAATTGTCCTCAACCTTTGGCAGGTACGAACCGTATCGCTGATGCATCTCTTCAATGCGGAAGACGTAGGTACCACGAAGGAAAACATCGTGGTAAAACTCGTACCAACCAGTCACAGCAGCAATTTTGGGACCGGGAAAAATCGCAAGAGGAGAAAGCTTCAGCCGGTAGATGGATAGTACAGTGGTAAACACGAGAGATGTGACGACCAAATTGAGAAATAATCTGGTGAATGCATTATGGTAAAGGGTCTCGAAAAGGCTTTCCAAGTGCCCATACATTGGGAACTGGGGGTAGCGATAATGGTGTTTCAGCAAGAGAAAGTAAATACACCATGCACGAGTTTCGAATGTTGCGTGGAAGTTATGGGGGAGTTTGCTGAGAAGACTACATTTGCGCTGCAGGAAAAGCCCCTCGAAACACAAGTTCCGGACACGGTGAGATCGAGCACTGTTACACTGCAGCTCTCGCGGTACGAGTCATAGTTCTGGCTATGGCGGAAATGAAGTAACATCGGTGCATCTTTCCGATCGATGACTGCTTAATGCAAGCAACAAAACAAAAGAGTCCACCACGCCCCCAAAATGTTCCAAGAAACAGAGCCATTGGTGCATGATATCCACACGCTTACTTCCTCCGCGCACATTTGAATCCACATGATTGAGTTGGCACCAATTTTGCTGCCGTGCGTGTGAAACATCAAGAAGGCCAGGCTTCATCTAAATACGGCGCACTCTCAAGCAAGACTAGGGATGTGGTTACCTACTTGCTTTCCACATGGCAAAGCTGAAAGGCACAGCATGGTAAGATCTCGCAACAGTGCGTGTAACTGCAACCCTTCTGTCCATGTGCCTCATCCACTAGTGTTGTATCACCCCTTTCCCTCCTACGTGAACAACTTCGAGCGTTTTCATCGCAGATAATTCATCTTTCAATCTATCACATCTGGTCATATTACTGCGAGGAGATATGGATAACCTTTATTCTCGACTGGTAGATCCGTCCGAATATGAGAACGACAGTCTAGCGGGTTTGTTCGATGGTATACCTGTCCGCCAGCATAGGCAACCCAACAGAGAGGTCCTCGGTACCATTCGCGCTCAACGAGACTGGGAGAAGCACGTCAATCCTATCGGTGATTATAAAGGAGGCCTGGGAATCCATTTCAATCTTATGGCGACTTGTATTCCCGACTGTTTACCTGACCGTCTTGAGATCGTCAGCTACGCCAATGAATTCGCATTTCTCCACGATGGTGGGTTTGGATCCCAAGTTACTACGGAGGGCTCTTGCTAACGATTGATAGATATCATTGATAATGTCAACCGAGCACAAGTATGGGTTGAAGCATTCTTGACACCTAAAGCTTGCTTGAGGTCGGCGCTTATGAGTTGAAGGGCGACCAGAAGAATGACGAATTACTCACGGCGTTTCTCGAGGGTGCAAAAGACAATGTCATCGATTGTAGCGGCGTTCAACTCATACAAATGCAAATGCTACGAGAGATGGTGTCAATAGATCGCGAGCGAGCCTTGACCACCGTCCGAGCTTGGAGTAAGTTCATCGAGAGTGGGTCTGGTCGTCAGCATCATGTAGCCTTCAAAACGCTCGAAAATTACTTACCATACCGGATTAAGGATGTTGGAGAAATGTATGTTTCCCCCGAAGGCTGATCGGGTACTATTATTGATGCCTTGGAAGGTTCTGGTACGGGATGATGACGTTTGGCCTGCAAATCACGATACCTGAAGCTGAAGAAGACATCTGCAAGCGGCTCGTACGACCTGCGTTCGCCGTCCTTTGTTTAACCAACGATCTCTTCTCTTGGGAAAAGGAGAACCTGTCCGCCATCCAAAGAGGCTTGGACTACGTGCCCAATGCTATTTCGGTGTTGAAGACAGAACACTCCATCAGCACTGAAGAGAGTAAGTGTATGTGCCGGGGCATCATCAAGCAATGTGTGTCGGAATACATGGACACTGTAGAACAGCGCGGTAGCGACGCAACCCTCTCCATCGATTTGCGACGATACCTGGACGCAATGCAGTACACATTGAGCGGCAATGCTGTTTGGAGCCTGGACTCTCCGCGCTACAATTCTCCTACAACGCGAACAGACAGCCAGAAGTCTCTACCGGGGATTGATACGGCAGGAGAGGCTTTAGAGTGTAAAAGCGCCTAAACAGTAAAATATCGGGAATAGAGACACAACTACAGCAAGCTTCATTGAATCTTCAAGGTCATGATGAATTGCAAGCTTGAGTTCTCTGATAGGTTTTCTGGGAGACGAACTTGAGGTGTTGCTGTGACATGGGTACACGATTCTCTCAGCATTTTTCTGATCCAACCAAGGCGATACATCTAGATAGAGCTTGAGGCTTACCATATAGTTCGATTTTTAGATTGAGAGCACCGGTTCGTGGTGCTTTGTTCGACGATCCTACCCGTACTGACCATGAGCTGGCCACTCTGTAAAGACGATTAGTGATACGTCATGTTCTATCATTACTTTTTCAGTCGTAGTCCAATCAAAGCACAGGTACAGCCTGCTCATAAGTTCGCTAATGGAGGGGAGGGAGTGGGCGTGCAAATCGCGGCAACATGCATGTGTGCTGATATGGGCTCGGGTGCTTGCATACATTCAATCTTCCGACTTTGCCTCGTAGAACCGATGTATCGGATCCAACATTACATTCACTTCGGAACAATTAGATCCCCGCCCTCCAGTGCTTGAGCACGTGACTGACATCAACTTCTTCCGTACCTACCCTTCCTCTTTCTTGACTCTACAGCGTCCTAGCCCACAACCATAGAGAAAAGAGACGGCTTCAAACCTTCAAGAACAACACAACCACAGATTCAATGGAGGCAGCGGCAGAAAAATCAGAGATGGCCGGGGATCACTCTTCACGCGATAACCATTGCAATTCCGAGGCTGAAATTGAGTATGTCACAGGCTGGAGGTTCATTGCCATTGCCATCGCTATTGTTCTGAGCATGTTCCTGGTATATGTCTACCTCCAGTCCGAACAGTGGCGAATTTATCCTACTGATACGCTGCTCTAGGCTTCACTGGACCTGGTGAGGCGACCCATCGTCCTATTTTACAGCTTTGAGTAGGACTGAAGTGATGGGGCTCTAGACAATCATTGCAACTGCGATTCCTCAAATCACCAACCAGTTCCATAGCTTGGACCAAGTGGGTTGGTATGGCTCTGCTCTCTTCCTGACCGTGGCAGCTACCCAAGGGATCTGGGGCAAAGCTTTCAAGTACTTCCCCATCAAGACCGTCTACTTGCTCAGTATCTTCATCTTTGAAATCGGGAGCTTGATTTGTGGTGTGTTCATTCCTCCATCATGTTAACTACTACCTACGAGTCGTCAGAGCTGACATTACAATTCTTCTAGGCGTATCTAATAACAGCACTACGTTAATCGTTGGACGAGCCATCACTGGAGTTGGTGTTGCTGGATCCTTTGCCGGGTCTTACATCATCATTGGGGTGTCGGCACCTCCGAAACAACGACCTGCGCTGACAGGGCTTTTGGGATCGGCATATGCAATCGCCTCGGTCATCGGTCCATTGATTGGGGGAGCACTGACGGACAGGACTACTTGGCGATGGTGGTGAGTAGTTCCTATCCATCTCCCACAATATATTCTAAAGCCACTGACACTCTGACTGACTATAGCTTTTACATCAATCTACCATGTGGGGCTGTCGCGGCTGCTTCAATAGCACTCTTCCTTCGCGTTCCAAAACAGATCACCCCAGCCGAAATGACCTTGGCCGCCAAATTACGAAATATGGATATTCTTGGGTTCGTGACCATCACTGCCTCGGTCGTTTGCTACTTGTTGGCTGTTCAATGGGGTGGAGTCCGAAAAAGTTGGGCATCAGCAGATGTGATCGGTTGCCTGGTTGGCTTCGTATTACTGCTCGGTCTCTTCCTGGTCAACGAACGTTGGCAGAAGGGTGCGGCGCAGCTATCGCCCTCGGTACTGAAGAATAGAACGCTCGCTATCGGCTGCGCATTCTGCTTCTTGTGAGTGCCAAATCTTTCCCCGTGCTTTACAACAGCCCCAGTGGACTGATGACAAGGGCATTGTCCAGCATCGCGGGAAACTTTTACATCCTCCTGTACTACCTGCCCGTGTACTTTCAAGCGGTCCGTGGAGTGGACGCCACGCAGTCAGGAGTTCGGAGTCTTCCCTTGATCTTAGGTTTAAGTGAGTCTACCCCTAGCATTTTCAAATTCGATCGTGTATCTAACCACAGCTACCAGCCCTGCTCCAGATTGTGACCGGGGTGCTCATTGGAGAGATTGGAATTTATGTGCCCTTCATGGTCGCCGGTGGAATTATCAGCACGGTCGCGTCCGGATTACTTTTGACCTTGCACGAAAACTCCGGCCATAGCGTATGGATCGGTTACCAAGCTTTAGCTGGTATTGGCTTGGGATTATGTTTCACCGTACCCATCATAATCGTCCAAGCAGCAGTCGAGTACGAAGACGTTTCAACCGCAACAGCAGTCGTTCTATGTACGTGCATCTATCTTGTCCCCCGCCCAAAAGCATTTCCCTGTTGAAGAAAGCTGACAAGCTGACGAACCAGTCTTCCAATCTCTCGGCGGCGCCCTCATATTATCAGCCGGTCAATCCCTCTTCCAGAACTTCCTGCTCAGCACCCTCAGATCCACAAACCCAGATCTCAACCCCGCAATCGTGCTCAACGTCGGGGCGACGGACGTTCAACAATCCTTTTCCCCGATGCAGCTGGTGGGGATCAATAAAGCGTACATGAAGGGACTACACAGCGCTTTCACGTTGGCTATTCCAGCAGCTGGTATCGCGACGCTCCTTGCTGGCATGCAGGAATGGAAGCGCCTCAAGAAAGTCGGAATGAAGTGAATGAACCATGTGTGCGACAAGTGGAGGGGAAGAAAACTGAATCAGACACATATTTATATAACTTGTCTGGAGCGAGCTATGGGGGTCAGGTAGAGAGACTTTACATCATATAGACTTCTTTTACCCCAAAGTAAAGTTGCTTAATAAGTTCGCACACTTACTACTAGGTAAAGGGGGCTAGTAGCAAACTAGAAAATCTTTTCTTCATACAGGTTTTTTTCTCTCTCTTCGATCAAAATATTACAGCGAGCAACAAACCTATTCGTATGTCTTTTGTAAATTGGGCTCCCTTCCAAGCCTCTGATCCGAAATAGGAAAACCGACGACTCGTAGGGGTTTTTTCTTTTTCCCCTCTTTCTCCATTTTAATACCACAAAGAAAAAAAGAAACGTGCGAAGAAATAGCCCCATCTTAACGTGATGTTCCCAGACATGGGGATCATTTCATCATCGCTGTCTGTATGAGATATTTATTCCCCCTTGGAAATACTTGTTACAATGAGGTTTTGCATCAAAGGTTTAACGGATGTGGCAAACCGCAAAGGAAGGACAAAAAAGAACCAAATCCTGAGTTTAATAATAAAAAAAGAAAAAATTGGGCAAAAATAAAGTGGAGAAATAATCACGGGCGCCCCCGATTCGATTGCCAAAATTGACTGTTACTTACTTTAAATAGACCATTTTTTTGAGTGTGTGTGTATGTTTAAAGGAGAAATGAATAACTATACTGTATTCCTGTCATCCTGCACATCCATCACAGAGGAAGAATGCTATAGTAACTCAATTAAAAATTTTTGTTCGAAAAAGTTATATCACTCGTGTGATTGTCTGGGTTCATCATCGAGTAATATCTTTCCATATGGATGGAGAATCGATCGCAGGCTGAATGAATGAATATACTAACGCCGGCCATCATGACACCAGATTTATTATGAAAACTTAGCTCCCTGAAAACCCGCCTATTCCCCCTTTTTTCCCCACTCCCCTAGCCTCTCTCAATCCTTGGTACAATAATCCCCCCTCTCCAACTCCGGCTTCAGGGATGTCTGGAAAAGATCCACACGCTTCACGATCTGTCCTTTGCAGGATTCCAAATCTTCTTGTCTAGTTGCACCGCCACCTCCTTCCACATTGGTCTCGAAAGCCAGATTTTCGGCATCGCCCCTTGCGGTGGTGTTTCCGAAAGCAGTAGCCCTTGATGATATATCGAAGTCGACGTAACTTTTGGTATGTTGTGCTGTTTTGCTTTGGCTTTGCTGCCCATACGACAGCTGATCTTGCTGATAGTGATGATGCAGGTCCGAAGATTGCGAGGACCCTTCCTTGGGGAAAAGATTAAGTGCGTTGCTGCTGTCGTCGTGGAATTGCTGCTGGACCAAGTTGCTGCCTCCTCGGGATATATTATTTGAAAAGTAGGAGAAGATCTTGGGGGTATGTAGGAGAGTGGATATCTTTGGTCTGAACCGATCGATGAAGGCGGGCAGAGCAAGTGAGCATGCGCATATGATGCCGACGTCAACTTCTAAGACGCTGTTTTTTGCGCAACGGTAAGCGCGCAATCGTCAATGATTGGAGATGGGGTGAGTGGGAGCAGACTTACGACCAGACCATGAGGATCCAGAAATGCCAAGTGACGTCACGATCATTGACGTAGATGGCGATATATGCAAGACGTACGACACTGGTACAACAAGAGCTGGAATTGCAGTAAGTCATTAATGTGTCGAAAAAGGGATCCGAAGAATTGCTGGCAAAGATTTTTCGGGAGACTTACAATAATCCTATACTGAAGACCGCCATGACCCTGATTTTGCGCTTGATGTTCATGTTCAGTCTCCACAGGAAGGGCAAAGGTAGGGCCAGTATATAGAAATCGCTGATGACGTTGAATACACCGCTGAAGTACGGTGTTATATACCCACGATCACATGTACCCGGTATCTCAGGCCGATAAGCCTTCTGAACCGGTCTGCATGACCAAATTGCTTGAAGTAGGAGACCAGTATTGAATAGAACGATGATGGTCATGCCCCAGCGGGTGAGGTGCTTCAAAGCCTTATTCGGGAAGAACACACGCTCGAAGAAGAGCAAAAAGCTAACTTTGAGCATGGTGACAGTCGGAATAGAGAGAAGTTCAATCACTAGCAGGATCTAGACGGTGTCAATTGTGGATAGAGATTTGCTAGGGCGAGAGAAAGCACCTCCAATAAGTGGCCTTCGCCCACAATATCAATGGCACGGAGGTCCCAAAGATGGCGACCAAATCCCAGCCGTTGTGCTGGAGCGACGATGAGCAAAATCCCGAGAAGCCACGGGTGACTTACGATACCTTCAAGATAAAGCCCTGACCACGCGACGGACGAGACCTAATATCGCACAGCTCAATCAGGAGTAACTCTTGAACAAACTTGCTTTCACTAACATAGGCAATAGCACATAAATCTGAAGATATAGTCAGTAAAGCAGCTGTGGATGGATCAAACAACTCACAATCATCCCATGCCAGCCAGTGGAGAATGAAATAGCGTGTGTAGAACCTCATAACCAAGAATACGGTCGCAAGGCTTATGCAAATAGTGTGGAACACGATGTTGACACTATCATGTGATACTGGGTTCTCAAAATTGGAGGTGACGCCAGGTGGAGGAGCAATGGCTGGTACATCCATCATCGACTGAGCTGATTCCATGCCTATCAGCTGCTTTGGGTGTTGGACAGTGAGGAGATTTGATAATGTAAGGAGTATAACCAGTCTAGTCGATGCTGGACATTTGAAGACTAAATCAAACGTGCAAAATTTGTGTATACAACACGCTGAAGGGGTGGAAGAAAGAAGAAGATATAGAACACGCCGCAATGAGTTACACATATCACTAAGGGAAAGCGGAGAGCATCGTCGGTGTTAGACCGTCAAAGATAGATTTTGGCTGTCCCGCATTCTTGCGGAGAATTCGAAACGTCAGCCGTGGGTGATCTGACGCTTTGGGGTCGGGAAAAGAGAAAATATGCATCCCAGAGGCACAGAGACCAAGCTCTCAGACCTCTGCATTTCCTCAGCCTGGAGTCCAGTACATGTTACTTGGGTGAATTGTTGCTGTTTCAGAGTTATCTTTATTGTAGGCTGTCTATTGTGATACACATCAATCAGCCTGGGAAGAATCGTTTTAGATCCAATGTGCGGGAGATGGAAAGGGATAATTGATGGCATAATTTAGAGCTCGTTATCGAGTAAAGGTAGTCGGTGGCAATATAATGTGCAAAAAAATGTTTCTCCTTGTGACTGCGCCCGAGATGCAAAAGAATCGCTCTGCCGCTAGTCCGCCGAAAGTCCGAATGTGGAAGGTTTGACAGCACGTGTTACGAGTATCGCGTTGCATGCATGCATGGGTAGGTAGAAACATAACAAGATTCTAGGCTCAGCTTGAAGACGGATGTGACGCTGACTTGCCTATATGCAAGAATCAAGCCTGTCGTTTTCTGTCGGTTGACCGCAAGTAGCTTTGCTAGTAAGGCGTCAAGCGCTTGTGTAACCGCTCGGCAGCATGCATGAGCTCGCGGGTGACAAGGAAGTGCCATGACTCGTTGTATGCATTACAACTTTGAATGCAAGCGCACCGATCGACATGGATGAATCAAAGCACCAGGATAGCTAATTGATTTGTAGGCAGTCCAATAATAGAGACGGAGATATTCGCGCATTCTATATGGAAGAAACAACCACTTGCATCATGCCCAACGTTCAAGATTTATCAGATCCTCAAATATGCCTCCCACTCAAACAATTGATATATACCTAATGCTATCCGTGGCCGTTATTACATTCATGGACTTCTACCATCTCAATTGTAAAATCTCTTTTCTCAACGCCAAATCAATCCTGTGTTTGCCCCTTTCGATCTACAACCGTCGAAAGCCATGCTTCACTGAAGATCCAACAATCGATACAGATACCATAATTCCAGAAATCTTAACGAGAAATAAAAGAAGACTGATCTCATGAAAACACAAGATAATGGAGAATGATCATGGTAGTGCTCGGTCAGCACTCTCCAATCCAATTCTCCACCCCTATACAATTCAAGGTCATTCAAATATAACTCCTTCTCCTATCTTTCTTCACTTCCCATTTCACCCAAGAGGGCACTGGGCTTTGAACCCTCCAAAATGAAACAAATGAAAAAAATACAACTTCCGGATAGCTTACTCTCCATACACCCAAGGATATCGATCTCCCATCCAAATCCCCCCTTCCCATATTTCTTCCAAAAACCCAATTCAATCCCATGCTCCCCCCC
>KE546984.1:186129-232251 GCA_000442125.1 Opeltia flavorubescens
CCCCCAAACAAAAAAAACAACTCTAAATCTAGTTCCTAACCCCGATAATAATAATTGAAACACCACCACGAAATACCCAGGAACATAACTCTCGAAGTTATATATATCTATACATCTCTTCGATTAATTGCAACCAATCATCCCTTAGCAGACCAAAACAACTTACAATAATAAATACCTCGCTCACAGCTCAGAAAAATCCGATGCATCGAAATTCCCGCAAAATCGAAGACCCATCTCACCACCAACACGAGAACGCTATCCTATCCTCTCTTCTCCCGCCACAAAAAAAACCATCCCACTTCCTTTCTCAGCGGTGCACACAGAAAAATCAAAATCACGAAACTAAGAAGAAAATGTACATTCGTTTCTTGATAAGGGAATCACTATTAAAAATTTTCCGTTCATATCAGTCGCTATTTTATTTATGCGTTGATACTAACACGTAACACTCTTCCCCCTTCAATGCTAATGAGAGGGGCTATAAACCAACACCAAAACACCAAACGGCCGAACGCTGCATCACTAATCGCTGAAAAAGCAAAGGGGGGAATCATAATCTTTCAACTTATGCCAATGCTAATTTTCCAACCTCCTTCCCCCTCTCCTCTCCTTTTCCTCCCAAATTCCTCCAACTCCTCCTCCCCGAAACCCGTCTCCCCCCAGCTCTCCTCTCCCCCTTTCCACCAAACCCCAAACCCCCTTACCGCCCCTCCTCAACCGCAGCCTTAATACTAGCAAAATACCTCCCCGGCCACCCCGCCAACTCCCCATCACTCGGCATCCCCCTCTCCCGGATATGTTTAATCATGCTATGCTGCAAGCGTGCAATCATATCCACGCCCACCGGCACCGTGCCTACGGTTGCTGAATCCGGATCTAGGAATGGATCGCCCTCACGCAACATCTCCTCTACAGTTGGTCTGAGAGTTTGGTCGCGATTGAGGCAACGTTTGAGAGTACGGAGGAGGCCGAAAGGAATGGGGACGGAGCCGATGGCTTTGTCGGGGAAGGAGATGTGGTGGTTTGGGTTCGGGATGGCCATTATGCGTTGCATTTGGTTCGCTGAGCGAAGCAAACTCCGTAGTTAGCAGTTTTTCCACAGAGTAAAACGGAAAGGAATCTCGGAAAGACCATGAGATATTTTATCTCTGGAGGGAAATCATCGCTTGGGAAATTTCAYTCACCAATATGCGCAAAAGGAGGCTTCCCATAAACCATCTGATACAGAATACACCCCAAACTCCAAACATCACTCGGTTTCCCCAACTTCATGATTTTCCCCACACTCGCCGGCAGCCCGCTCGCAGCATTAGAGTCAATGAGTGCTTCGGGGGACATGTAGTTAGGCGTGCCGATATGCTGCTCTCGATGAACATTGACGGTTTCGTCTCCAATCTGATTCGAGATGCCGAAATCGATCAACTTCAGCCTCCCCTGCAAGAGCAGGAAGTTCGCGGGCTTGAGATCAGAATGCACGATATCATACTCATGCACCGCCTTGACACATTCCAGCATCTCCTTCCAGTAGTATCGCGTGAAATTGATATCGAATCTCGCATCCTCGCAGTTCAGGCGAAGAGTCAAGATCCGGTTGAGATCTGATTCACCCATTTCCATCAGAACGCTGAGCGTTTGCTTCTCCTCATTTATCTCGTAGTCGAAGAGTCGGACGACACGATCAACATTCTCGAGACGTTTGAGCAAATCGATTTCGCCCTTGAAGCCGCGGATAGCTGCCTCGTCTTGATCTTCCAACGTAACTCTTTTCAAAGCGAAGACTTTGAAATTCTCGGCCATGACGCGGTAGACTTTTGAACTCCCTCCCCTACCCACACAGTCCATACGGGTGAAGAGCTTGGAGTTGACGGAGATGTAATTGCGTTTCTTGCGGGCTTGGGAAGCTGACGCGGCACCTGCTGTAGCCGTTGCTGTCTCAAGCATTGTCATTTTTGGGGGTGGAGGAGCAGGTCTATGAGGCGTGTTTTGACTTCTTGGAGCGAGAGCTTGACGCGGAGGTGATGTCGTTGCTGGCGTGTCAATGAGCATCTTTTCGTCTTGTAAGATTGATATCTTCTGCGGTCGGTCCAGCAAAACTCCAGGTTTGTTTCGCTTGAAAGTAGGTGGTGGTTCGTTCTCCTGATCATATCTGGATGGGAGGGGTGGCAACGCTGGAACCTTAAAGACCGGCTGATCTCTCTTACCAGATGAGTTCCTGAAATTGTGGTTGATGGAAGATTGCTTGAGTTGTGACAATGGCTCCAGCGGCTTTTGCAGTCGATGATCGTCTCTTGTTGGGCTTTCTGCGAGCACGCTTGGCTGCTTCTGAAAGCGAACTTGAGGTTTATGATCCTCGGAGGTTCTAGCCTGGGCATCTTCTCGAATCTCAATCAAAGGAGACGGAGGCCTCTCCTTGCGATCCAAAACTTCAGCGTCTGGTCTGGATGGTTCAAGTGGAGAAACTTCATCCCTCATCGGACTCTCCTCCTCACTTTGTCTTCGTTTCATGACCCTCCTTGCTGGTCCGCTGAGAAATCTCCCCCCTGCTCCACCAAGTCTTTTCACTCTTATCGAAGTATGAACMCCCGTCTCTTCCGCCTTCCTGCCGATCGAAAGATTCCCCATTTGTGAAGCTGCCTCTTGGAATTCCCTCTGATCACTTCCTGGTGCTGACTCACTTGGTGTCGTCGAAGTCCGCCGATTAGTCTTCCAGCCAGACCCATCCCTGTCAGAAGCTCCAGATCCATTGCTTGTAGCATTCGTAGCTCTGCTTCGAGGTCTTGGAGCAGGTGTAATCCAGTCTTCACTGGGCTGTGAAAGAGGCGATTGGCGGTATTCCGATGCCTCATGCTTTGGCGCTGCTCTTATTCTTACAATGCGTGGACTTCCTGGGCGTGTTGATACTGGTGATGCTGATTTCTCCCTTCCCGTCCTTGTGGAAAGCAATGGGCTGGGCTGTGACGAAATCCTGACATCCTTCTTCCCTGTTTCAATTCCACTACTCTTCCGAGATGGCGAAGAGTTTTCCATGACCGAAGCCTCATCCCCTAATATTGCTTTTGCTTCGGCGCTGAATTTCATTGGTGGTACGGGAACTTCATCGTCTGAGCTATCAATTGAATATTTCCAGGACTGAGGTAATGGTCCAGCGATGTGCATATTCGAACGTGGACTACTTCGCTTGAGCACTGGTCGTGAAGATTGCGGACGCATAGCAGCACGGGATGGAGCTCTTCGAACGAAGCCTTCATGGCTTGAACCGAGAGGTGTAGGTGATAGAGTCGCCATTGCTGCGCGATCCTGGTCACCGGCGCGTTGATGACAATAAGCGACTGTCTTTCCAAAGGGTACAGATCTTCTCGTTCATAGTGTCCAGACCGCACCGTCACGATAGCAAAGGGAGCAATAACTCAAGCAACGTGCTGTGCATAAGAGCCGAGTGTGATCGCATGGGAAAACGGGCGGTTGCCCCGTAAACATGCAAATCGGGATAAGCGCTCAAAGACAGGAAGAATTCCGCGAATTGATCTTATCTAATCTCCATCCTTGTCAATCCGGCGTGTCCCTTATGCAGAAGTACCGAAGATAGCCCGTCAGACCAAGCTAAATATGGGCATTTCCATGAGTTCATCTCCAAAGATAACAAATGGAAGAGATGACAGCTACCAGTCCCTAACAGACATAGAGGATGAGGTAGGCTTATTACATGAACACCACGGCAGCGATCGCTGCATGAAGAATGAATTAGATGCCCCGATTCCCTCAAGGATCTTAATCAAAAGTTTAAAACTTCTTATCGGGAAGGTTGTCGGGGCGGCTCCTTGTACAAGATTCGGTGACTTCTAGTCGGTGTCTCTATTCACTTTTTCGATTAAGCTATGGCTTGTGAATTGACAATTATGGGGTCATTTAGACTTCCTACAATCATTCCTACAGAGGCCATCTCACTCAGGTACACGACATATCGAGATGTCTTCCTATGCATGCCCACTACCACCGTCATCATCATGCATTCCACCAGCATCGACATCAACCCCATGCGCCATCCCTAAAGCCTTCGCCTGTGCATCATCTCCCTTATTCTCCTCAAAGAACTCCGCATTAGCCTCCTCAGCTATACCAAGAAGCCGACTTGTCACCTCCCCATTAAGCTTCGGCAAAAACAGATTCGCAAGTGCCGACGTCGTGGTTGCGGCCATGAAGATGTAGCCGACAATGAAAGGAAGCTGAGACTCCTTCTCAAGATAACCACCCCCATACATCTCCAGTAGCTTTGGTTTGCACTTTCCATTAACGTGCCGAAGAAGCTGCCAACAGGTGCGGTGCATCTGGAGGTAGTCAAGTAATATAGACTTGGTCTTATATCAGATCTCTGTCGATCAAATGATCATCTTATGAGCTATACATCAACAGAGCCACAGTTCATACAAAGCCACAGTACTGTACGCACTGATTTTTTTAAGCCACCTATCTATCGACGTATCATGTCGTCAAGCTATGGGATTTGGAAATCTGATGTTGTATCAATTGTGATTCATTCATATGGATGATGCTATCATCATATATCGATAAAGAAAGATGAATATTCAACAATATTCTAATGAACGATCACGTCACATTGAATGGACAGAATTTTCAAGATCCTTGACCTGGTTCGTTGTGTCCTCACGTCCTCACATTCTCACATCCTCACCTTTCACCCGCCTCGAATCTCGACGCAATTTGCTTAGGTATAGCTTGACATGACCAGTACCCTTCAACAGCCCTTCATTACTACCAGATACATCGTTGAGACATCTTCCAACTACGTACGATGGCTGAGCTTGTGCCACGACCACATGATGAGAGCGAAGAGTTGAAGCAAATCAATCGAGACAGAGGGAAATGTACCCCCGAAGAAATTGCGGCAGAATTGGCCGACTTATTTCTGTTCAAGCTACAATGCCTATGTACAGAATGTTTGAGCCAGTACAGAGACTACAAATCGCAAGACCACATAATGTTTGCCTATCTCGGTCACCTTGAAGATACCGAGGCGTCGGACCTTGCTACGAAGTACACCATATCAATCATCAACGATTTGAACTTCTTACGAAATGCAATTCAACTTCATGGAGATTCACTGCTCAAGCGTTGGCGGCGTCGTACCTCGACTAAGAGACGAGACCTCTTATTGCAGGTCAGTCCAAATCTACAGCCCACCAACAATCCCTTGATCGACCTGGGCACGCGGCTGGCAGGGAAGTCAATGAGCGAACAAGAAAAACATCGGCACGCCTACCTCCTTCCATGTCTTAATCTCGACTGTCTTTCTGCGGACTCGAGTAATCTTGTCAAGCTCCTGCACCACCGAGCTTCATTCCCACCACACAGCTGGGTAGTCTACGACAACGCAGTGATTCAAGCGATCTGGAAGACCGGTGTGATAAGAGAAAAAACCGCTGAAGGCTGCATTACCATGTCGGGGTGTCATTTCGGTCATTGGAAGGCCTTGAACGCGGATGAGGTGCACAGAGGGGAAGCCTATGGTGCTCCAAGAGCACTGTTAATTCTCGAAGCCCAGAGCCATTTGCTCCAGTTCCTGCGTAAGGTATGTGTCGCCATCCTAGGGGATGACTTTGCCTACGAGAGCCGGGCAATAGATGCATCGACTAGCGTCTCTTTGGGCCCAATCAACCATCGATCCTGTCCGAAGTGGATATCTCTAATCAACTCCGAATCTCAGCCCAAAGAGGATGTCCCTTGGCGGTCACTGAGCTGGTTTTACGCTAGCGTCCCCTTTTCTCCACCACCGAGTTTTGACATCGACATTATGATTGAAATCGCCCAAAACCAAGCTTCCGAGGCTCAAGATGAACTCTGGCTACTGCAGACAGATCCCGCATACTTTTATGAAGTAGCATCATACCATGAGGCCAAATGGAGCGATTTCACGGATCTTCGTCCATTCAGTCAAGCAGAGAAGTACAGTAACATAGCATATATCATGACCTTAAAGATAGCCATTCGTGCTCGAGACTGGCAATGGCTGCTCGATGAATGTCGAGAAGTCAAGCAACTACTCGACTCATCCGAGAAGATGACCCTGGACAAACACTTGCCTCCACGATACAGTAACGTCCTCTGCATCCTCCGAGGGCTCTTGCGGAAAAATCACGAGTACTACAGGAAGAACCTGATGAAGTCCGTAGTCAGATCAGAGGCTTTTAGGAAAACCTTCGAGGTCACACATATTCGGGATCCACGGGAGCCGGGTTGGGAGTTTCGCCTGGGCATCAAAAACTGGGGGACACTTTACCTCACAGATCGCACCGCCTGGTGTCTCCTTCAAATAATCCAATACGAGAGCCCCTTTTCGTTTCCACCAGACCAGGTATTCCAACACCTTGACGAACATTTAAGGCGCTCTCCAAAACAAGAATCTCAGAGAATTGATCGAGAGATCAATAGTTGGATTTCTGATCTAGCAGCGAACGAAGCTATGGCCACGATATTAAAATATCACAGACCAAAATTCCAATCAAAGAAAGCCGAAAAGGGCGAGGTCGCGCCTCACTATCACAAGTCATGGCTACAAATCTTCGCGGGAGAAAAAGATGTACCAGATACTCCCGATACTACAAGTCTCGGGCTAGATGAGCCCATCTTGCCCCTCAAGAAGTTCAAGATGCCATCTGGTCCGAAAAACCAAGCATGGTTTCAAAAAAGAGACGAGGCCCATCGTTCCTTGCGGGTCTTGTGGCAAGCTGCTCGTAAAGCGTATCAGATGATGTACGAACTGAAACGCGTAAAATACAGATACATTGAGCCTCAGCTAGACCAGATGAAACAAGGCGAATCCGATGAGCATCTCCAACAGCTCGAGCTGGAAAAACAGGAGATCCTGAGTCGACTGAATGTCCCCAAAGCTCGTACCTATAAAGATGATGAGTTCGTACCATTCGCCACATCCAGTATTGCTGCGCCCAAGGAGGAATTGCCCCTACCACTCAGAGAAAAGGTCAAGACCCGTCCAAATGAGCTTGCTGACCCATGCTCACCCCCTCCTACCACCGCTTCCGAAGCGAGACCACAATCGACGCCACCAATCCTCTACGAAATACAACCCAACTGCATCACCCACCGAATCCTCGCCCTTCTCTTCCCCGAACCCGACGATGACCCCAATAAAGAATGCCTTGACTGGCTTGACTTCGTGACCGCAATGTCCGAGTTCGGTTTCCGAGCCGAGCATAGAGGAGGTTCTGCATTCACCTTCAAGGGAGATATCAAATTACCAACGACGACGCAGGAGGATGAGATCAGAGTTCGGTCTCGGAGTATCAATTTCCATATGCCACATCCGTCGACGGAGATGAGCCCCGTGCTATTGAGGAATATGGGAAGGAGGTTGAATAGGAGGTTTGGATGGGAGAGGGCACACTTTGGGATTCGTACGATGGAGTCTTGATCTATGACGTCTAGCTTCAGCTGGAGGAGGTTTCAACGTAGAAGTTCGGCAAGGTTGGTTCTAGATGGTGACCGCCACGCAACCCAAATACGTATTTGCAGTCTGTTAGATGTCATTCGAGATATCATACATCCAAATTCTCTACAGCCTGGTAAGTAATACCTGACTTTCCAAATTTGAAGTATCGATACCCGTGGTGTGCCTGTCACATGACTTATCTGGAATATCCTTATCTCGTGTGACTCATCATCCATCAATCTCGAAAAGGGGCAAAATCTATCATGAGAACTGCCCACTGACAATTCAGACGTTCGAATGTTCTAGTGGGGAGTGGATAAACGGATGGTCAAAGATGATGAGGAAGGTAGGAAAGATTTGCCCAAAAAAAAAAGGAATGTAGCAATTGATGGTTTCGATCCATCGTCCTCCGGGTTATGAGCCCGGCGCGCTTCCGCTGCGCCAAATTGCTGAATATATATTCCTAGATCTTATTTTGACTTATCTGTTGGCAGCATATTACATGTCGGTCAATTTCTTGAGCAACAGCTGCAGTTAACTCCTTACTATGCAATCACGGGGGATCATATTCGCGGAGGCAATCACAGACAGGAAGATAAAGCATCAAATTTTCGAAAGTCTCCAATTCATTCTTTAGCATCTATACAACCTATTCATCTCTCCTGAGCCTCCCCAAGCCGACCTACAGCCCAGCACTCCTCCTAGCCTTCTCCTTCAACACTCTCTCCACCCTCGCCGCATTCATCCACTCCTCCTCCGTCATCTCCAACCCATTCCCATTACTAATGACCTTCCCCTTTCTTTTCCCCTTTCCATTCACCCCCTCCTCCCTATCTACACCACCATTAACTCCACCCCCTTCCTCTACCCTCCCCTCCCCAACACCCACCCCCTCCCCTCCTCCACCAACCACCATCTCCCTCCCCCCCTCATTCACACCCACCTCATCCCCCCTTCTAACATCCAACTCCACGCCCCTATCAATCCCCCCCTGAATGACCTCCGCCGCTTTCCTCGCATTCTTTAAGCATCGATAGCGACGGTAGTAGTGGTAGAGGAGTGTTAGGAAGAGGGAGAGCAGGAAGAGGGAGAGGAGGGGGATTATTACGAGGAGAGTTGGGGAGATTTGCTGTTTGTGGTTTGGGGAGGAGGGGGAGGAGGTGAAGGTACAGGTTTGGGGGGAGGTTAGAGAGGGGTTGGGGAGGATGATTGGCATGATGTTTTTTTTTTGTTGGGGGATGAAGGGGGGTGGTAAGGGGGTGATATAGGGGGTGAAGGGGGTTGGATGAGATAGGGTAAGTTGCAGTCTACTGAGTTTCGGTGGGTATTGAGGTCTTCTAGTCTGCTGGGGGTGTTGAGATTGTGCTGGAACAGTGAGCAGTGTGGGATGAGAGCAAGGGGTTCTGGGAGGCAGTTTGGGATTAAGATGAGTTCTGGGGACAAAGAAACTCTGCGAGAACAATGCCAAGGTTTTGACAATGGAATGCTGAGGGAAAATGTAAGGGAGTAGAGTTTTTGGGTTTGTTTCGGACAACGGCATTTTTGGCATGTCAGTGAGACTTTGATGGGAGTCATGGAATTGGGTATGGGGATTGTAATGAGGCGTCTCCTCTCAACAATGGGGTCCATGTGCAGGTAGTGATGTACCCTTGGCTACTGGAGCTGAATGTAAGTGGGCTATCACGAAGCCGTTGCTCAATGTTTCCCACTGATCAGAAGTATCATACGGACTATCTGTAAGGACTGCAAGAGGCATTCCAAGCCAATCTCCCTGCTTGAAAATTGAAAATCCAGCCTATTATGGTTCGAATCGTCGCTCAACGAAGTAGACAAAGACAAGTCAGCCTTTCTTTGTCTCTGGTCATCACTCAAGGTGATCATAGGCATTGTGTCACCTCACTCTTTGTCAAAGCATACAAAAACACACCCTCCAACGCCTGAAAATGGATATTCCACCGTCCATCCACATCCACCAAATCTACCCAAAACAACAGGATTATGTATCTCCACCGTCGTCGATTCGGTGAACACCATCATCACGGTGGTAGTAAGCGTACCGACTCCTCTGTTCTGAAGAGCACAGCCACGCCGACGCCGTCAGCAATGAGTTCTGGTAAGCATCTCGCACCCACGAAGACGGCTGACATATCCAGTCTCCCTGTTTCCCTGAGTAAGACACTAGCGAAGTCTCTATCTGCAAAGACGAGCGCGAGCATGATTTCTTCCTCGTCAAGTAATGGCGGTAAGTCCCTACCTACCGGTCTCGCTAAAAGCCTCCCTAGTGTGATTCCGCATGGAGATGATAGCAAGACAGGTACGGACAAATCCCCATCAACAATCTCAAAACTCTCCCACAAACCAATAATATGGACAACACTGATCGTTATATTTCTGATCGTCGTGATTGCAGTGATTGTTTCGGTGGGGATTAAGAAAAGGAAGCAGAGGAGGGTGAAGTGGAGCGGTGGCGGGATGGGAGGAGTGGGTTGGACAGGGTGGTGGTGGTTGGTTCCGGGGAGTTGAATGAGAACAACGAAATCGAATTTTTTTTGTGAGTATTTACTTTTTTTGAGGTGATTGAAGGGTCATACCTTAGCAGTAGTAATTCGTGTAGCATATAGTCGTGATTGCTTTTGTAAGGGCGCCCATGGCATTGATACTAGGATACGGAGTATAGATGTCTCGTTTGCTTTTCGTTTGATTTCATAGCAGAGGAGTGAGATACATGTTTGGGAAGAGTTGAGCCGTCGGGGAAGCATTATACGAGTCCATTGAAGATGCTCATTCAAATTCTATTGTTCCTAATTTTTTCTTTAATTGATGAAAGATGATTTTATAGAATATAAACTAGAAGTTTATGATCACTCAGTGATGATGAGCATAACCAGAGTAGGGATAGCCTGGAAAACCCAACATCATTTCCATCTTGAATAATGACTCCATCCGCACTTTCTCTATGTACTTCGGGCCTTTCTTCGCTTTCAGCAGGAAATAAACTTCAGTGACCTGAGAAGGTGTCCAGTGTTTTTTCTCGGATTCGTTGGCTTCCTAAGATCATGGAATATTTAGTGTCATGATATTTGAACGTGTCGCTAGCTTAGTGGAATGGGTAAGAGGTAATAAAGCGAACCCTATAGGGACTTACTCACCCAGTTAAAACGTAGGTCATCGAGGACTTCAATCTCTCCCAGCCCCATGTCCTCGAGGGCCTGAACAATGTCATTGCTGTGGTACCCAGTAGTCTTGTAACCGTCGATGAGGCCTTGCAATGCCGGTCCAGTTTGAGTCGTAGCTCTCTGGATGTCGAAGATTAAAAGCGTTCCGTCATCACCAATTCGATCGATGATATCACCCAAGCTCTGGGAGAGCTGGAGCTGGCGTTTTTCGGGAGGAAGATTCAGGGTCCCAAAATCGTCTATTCCAAGCTTGAGGTGAGTCAGTATGTAGTATGAAATAAGGAGGGACAGGCCTTCTAGTTCATGGTCTTACTGAGATCATTGCAAGGTTGAATTCTGCTACGTAGACTTTTGGTGCGACAGTACCGAGCCACAATTTGCACTGAGTTTCGGGATTCCGGATCAAATTGAAAGCATATGCTTCCATAGTGCAGGTAGGGTGCGCTTGGCGTTTGACGATCTCGTTGTAGATGCTGACCATTCCTTTGGACTTGTCGATGCCAATGATTTCCTTGACGTGGGGAGCTATGGCCTTTTTCGTCAAGGTATGATTCAGCATCATGATTTCATATGGGAGCAATGATCTTAGCAAGATCGCCCTGACAAGTATCGACCACTGCCTTCAGCGAGGACTTACTTGACTTGTGAGACCAGTCCCACAGGCATAATCCAGCACCTTCCATTTGCCATCTTTCCAGTCGTTTAAAATTCATGTCTTATAGTCTTTAAAGAGCTGCGTCGTGAATTCACCTAAGAAGTGAGTTAGTGATCTACTGCTTGGAAAGCGAGACATTGATACTTGTAATTGGGCTTACATACCTCTACAAGTGCACTTAGGTATCACAGCATACCACATAGCACGTGGGCTGGCACTCAAGATTAGGAGAAAGGACATAGGGTTACGCCGGTAGTCAAAACTCACATATACCACTCCGGCTGACCCTCTTTGCTATCCTCGGTAGATTGAGGATTTGTGTGCATGGCAACAACACCCTGTACTTTGCTCAGCTCGGTCTCTTTGAACATCTCAATCGCGACGTTGGCGTAGGATTTGACGTTTCCCTCCAAGGGAGACTTGGAAAGCCATGTTTTCAATCCTTCCTCGATTTGCTTCAGAGCATCTGCAGGCACGGTAGTTGCTTTTCTGGGGGTCTCCTCGACCTCGTCTTCGCAGGTGGCTTGATGGGATGAAGATACCTGATGGACTGAGAAGGTCACCGTGCTTCTATGGTAATGGTTTTGCTTGCTTGACAAAACGCTGTCTGTTGTAATGGCCGGTATGGAGATAAGTTGAGAAAGCAGACGAGGATTTCGTCCCATCTACGCAGAATTCATTTGTCGATAACGATCCGTACTTCACTTACTCATCACTCTTCATCCACTTCAACAGTATATCTGTGGGCAGAATACATTGAGGCAGTCATGAGAGACAAAGCGAATAATATGACTTAACAATTTCTAAGTGAATGAGACATCGAGACTGCGATTGAATGCAGCACACTTACCCGATTTCAATCTGCTCCTACCAGTCATTCCAAGGGCTGAAATATCGATTCCACATATTCTACTACAAGTCGATGCTTAGGTCGTTATAAGCTGTTGCGGGCGGGCATTTCTCAGGCTGAAGAAAGGCACTACACTCTAAATAGACTTTTGTATGTATACTTTGGTGGCATTGAGGCGCCTGCGCAAATATATGCGATGTATTTTGTAGTAGAACTCACGTAAAGAAACATAGGCTCAGAATAAGGAATTATCCGGTACCGTTCAGCATTGAGCCGTGAGAACAGTATGGTTCCCCATGTCAGTCATCATTGCCGGCCAACTCTCTTCATTCCCCCTACGCGGCTGCTTGCAAAAGATCCACAATAATCCCTTGAGCAAGTTCACCCGGAACCCGGCATACTGTTACTTTTCAGCTTTTGGAAAAGCAAACCCTCTTGTAACAAAATCCCCATAATTGCATCTCCCCTTGGATGTAAAACACCTTAAGATCTTGCAAAGGATGTATGGAAAAGAAGCCCTCGAATACGACAACTGGGAAAGATACTGGTGCCTCTTAAACCAGCCGCCGTATATCTGCCACATCTCCGTTAAGGTATGCAAAACCCCTCAGTACTATTCCATAGGTGTGATCCCCCAATTCTTAGCTCAGGACAGAGAACACACGCCTGGAGGAAATTCTCGGCGTGTAGACATTTTTATTGCATCACTGGCTTCATTGGTTTCGAACACTCGCTGCAGCACGATCTTGTGGGCGATGATACCACCCATCATCAGGAGGCAAGAGAATAATGAGGCTGAGGTGGCCGTCGAACCAGAGTTGTGGTTGCTTCAGCAAATCTAGCATATTAGCGAATACAGCCTTCGGTCATAATTGTCTGGACATCGTATGCTTGGAACGGGATGCGATCTTTGGTATTTTTAAGCCTGTACAGTCAGAGAAATCTTCCAAGTAGCCATTGTGGACCAGACCCAACCCCCGAACATTGATGGTGACACCGGCCAGCGGAGTTCTCCTTCGATTCCTATTTCTGTTCGCGAAGTGGATCTCTTTGCTCCCGAGTATGAAAACTCACTATGTGGAAAGGATAAAAGATGTGGATTAAGTGCCAGGTTGCATGTAATTCCTAAGAAGATGACACTGGTCATAATTCGTACTGGACATCATTGTGAGGCTTGTTAGCTAAATACTACGAGATCAATCTATATGAGAGCAGCTTGTGGAGACCAATCCTGATTTCCGCAAGAAGTGAAAGGAAAATCGTCAGAGTACCGGAATTCTTGTCAACCGCAGCTGAGGCGGATGTCTTCGCAGACATATATTGTAGATCTCGCGAATGCACATGTAGATTAATATCATTTCGTAATTATAGGTAGTCTTTCATGGTCACCACCATCAGATGTCTAGCCTTGAAGTCTTCACCGCCTGTGTGTTTCTGGGGTCTGGTCCTCTGTTTCAAGCCAGCGCTGATGATTCGGAGGTAGATCGCTTCACAGCTATCGAGCCAGCCAGCCAGCCATTAATCTCTAAGCTTACGGCCCGTGAGTTCTCACCATCATTGTCGAGCTCTCCGTAGTTCCTCTTTTCCTGTATTTTCATATCTACCAAGTACAAGGCAGCAATGATGCTCGAGTCAAATGCACAGCATTATGGAACACCCTAGTTCCTCTTATGAGTTCCACTCAAGACAGTGCCGGTAGAGACGAACATGGTGCAATTGCGCAATGAGGTAACATTTACGTGAGATTACATGGAATGACCGTGGGCACGTGCGTGGAGCAATGGAGATATGAGGTATTCTTACAAGCAGAGTGGTCACATGACACGATCAAATGGAGCAAATGTGCGCAAAATGAAAATTCTTAATCAAAAAAAATTTGGAATTGTACTAGTGAGAGAGTCAGTCAGGTATATATGAAAGATGATGCTTCGTTCAAGGTGATAAGTTGGATCCTCAGACTTTGAAATACGATCTTAATTTTATCATCATCGAGGCTCCCGTGAAGCAAACGCTCCAATCGGCAGACTGCTTTGGCTGATGAGAAATCCCAAATGAGGGACCATACCGTGCATCGAGCCTTTGGCTTTCCGCAGGTCATGGCCCTCAGTGATGAAAAGCAACAGTTTAGAAGAATCATCATATGAAAAGGGGCAGTGATGAAATGGAAAGTGGGCTTACCATTCTCTGAGCCTTTTACAACTGAGCTATGCGGGCGGGATACGATTTTGTTCTCTATAATTCATTATATTATTGTCTTAGTCTTATCATGATAAGGCTTTGGTATGTGGGCGCCGGTGTTCGAGACCATGATGTACATTTTGAAGGAGCTTTTTTTCTTTCGTCCGATCTATATCCATAGCTCATGAGAATTAGGTTCAATCAAATCTCAGCTTTTTGACATGTTCTGACGCTGATCTGGCCGTTCTTCATCGTTGACCTGTAGACTGGTGCTGTCTTTGCCAAGGAATCAGGGTCGTTGCCAGTGACTGCCATCTTTTGTCTCCACGCGATCGACTCAGTGAAGTAGCTGCCAAAGAACCTCCCGAAACATTAGAATGCTCTGATGAGGAAAAGAATGTTATGATTCCAGTGCATCCGATGCGATTCTGAGCAGCGTTGGCAATCGCACATTCTTCGACCAGCACATCGAGTCCATAACCTCACAGGAATCCGACACGAAAGCACATGATCTTGACACGCCAAATTTCTGGATAGCATCTATGCGATTGGCAAGCGGAACTTCTTACCTTCTCGATTCCATCTTTCAGTCCCCATCTTCCTACCTACGAACAAGACTACGAGTAAGGAGATGGAAATGCCACATCGAAAGAGTTGGGAAATAGCAGGGAGAACACATCAAGCTACAGAAGCATGGATAAACACTATGGGTCCTACACTTACGCTTACATTTTCCCGGACCGAAGAGGTGGATGGCTGAATCAATACTCGGGAAGTACCCCGGGGGTTCCATAATACCCATCGTGTGGATGAAGGAGGGAGACTGAATGGTCGCCATGGTGGAAATTGGGATGATAACACACTCGCGGTCCTGACACGGGTTCCTTCACACGGTGCTGACTCACACTCAACGAAGTCCGATCTAATCGTCTATATGTTGCTAGACGGCGAATGTGCTACAATGCTGAGGTCAGCCCGTCGAACCGCTTGATATTCCTTCGCCAAGATTTAGCTTTATCAATTTTCCTCCTTCACAGCCGTCCTATCCGATGCATCGCACAGGAATTGCTTCCATGACGAAATGCCGATTCCGAATGCCAGCAACCGAGGTGGCATTTTGGCGAGGCCTTGATAAAATTCAGTGGATGGAATGGAGGGGGTGCCCTGGGTGCAACTGAGCTTGCTGTCGTGGAGGATTTGCTATCGTCGAGCTATCCCTTTCATGGAAAGGCGTATGCAGAAACCCCTGGGCGCCGCGTTCGGTCTGGATTGTGGTACACCCTGTAGAGTTATACACATTGGCGGCGGTGATGAAATACTTTCGGTGAGCTCGAAGTCAGTCTGCCTTGCTGATTGATAACCTTACATGCGACAGGTATCACCAGTCGGTCACGCTATACGCGCAAGAATGCTTGCCTGAAGGCAAGCATTGACTCATTTTGAGTTTGAGTATAAGAGCATCAAACTCTGATATGATCATGCCTGTGGCGATGATGTGATTGTTGAAGGCTCCTGAAGGCCGAGCAAAATTCAAACATTTTCCGGGTACGACGCGTGAAATGGCTCATGCGCAAGTTATCCTCCATTGAACCTTGTCTTATTAACACCCCTCCCAGATCGACACGCCCAGAATTGACACGCCCCGCCAAGACTAGGCCACCACCACCACGATCCTCGAGGCTACGTGAGGACCGACGCCTGACAACACCCAAGCTCATGAATTTCACGTAACAATTAGGATCGTAATCTGATGTCATATTTGGTAGCTGCATTGTACTGCAGGAGCTGGCATCAACAACAGCTTATCACGCCGTTCATGCCCAAGGCACGCGTGGGGAATAGCCTGACAACTTGACCAGAGTAAGCCATTGACTACCAACCCCACCACTGAGGTTCAGCCTTCCCGTCCACTTCCTCGATATCTCCCAAATCTCAACGGAGTAGGGAAGTACCTTGACTATTGGTCTTGTCCATCCATGGCTCCTACTACATTTACTCAGACCTCCGGTACCTCGATGAGCTTCCTATCTCTTCCTGGAGAAGTACGTAATTGCATCTATCAGCTTCTTTTCTCGGACCCTGTTCATGCGTCGAGGTGTCCAGCAGATGAAACCCATGTAGATCTCTATAAAGGACCACTTTTGGGTTCCAGTGCAAATGTGTCTCCAAACACTGGGCAGATACTAGCAACCTGCCATCAAATCCGCCACGAAGCGGCGCAATTTTACTACAAGGGAGCGATTGCAATAACAGACTATCAATTTCTACACATTGATGAACCCGGTCGCCTCATTGTAATTGCGGATGCTCTGACCAACCTCACGGTGCATTTTCACGATAGCGTATATATTGATATCCTCAGTCTCAACCACTGCTCCAGTTTGAAAAGGTTTCAGATCATGTCTCGTACCACGCCTCGAGAGATCAAGAAAAGGAGGGCGCTGTGCAGCAAGGCGATCAGCTTGCTATGGCAAGTAAAATCTTGGCTTCAAAGCCATCCTAGCCTCACCATGGCGCTGAGCGCGGATGATCGATTCTATCACCGCCATCACTATCGGGGCGGCAACACCTGGCTTTGGGAAGGTCTTTGGTTGGTCCTTGTTAAGGCCAAGAGCGATGGCTATGAAAATGATGGGGACGTCTTTGACATTGACTTTGAAATTCAAAGACTTTCAAGAGAGCACGCTTGGCGTAGTTTATAACTCAATTATCACGAACCTCTATCAGGCCAGAGAATCGCCCAACCGGAACACGAGTATCAACTGTGCCTCCAACGCTCTTGGCCGAAAAAACCTCTGGCCAATTTACAAGGCCATCTGAGAACCGACTAGTTTGACGATAACTACCAGGGGGCTAAATCTCGGACATATTTTCTTTCGTTCAGCTAAAGGCAGCAATATTATCTCTATCAGCAGATCTATTAAGCTATCACTGGCTTATTTCACCCACATGAGTGCGCATAGATCTTGCTTACGGTTCCAAGAACACACGGAAAACGCTTTTTTCTCCTATCTTTCATCTAGGCAGTACATTCGCCGAAAGTGAGAATTTTTACCCTAAAAGTCTAATATTTAATGTCTATCACCAATTAGACAGCACTTACTACTGCTCTACAATGTGATTTTTCATGATTTCGGTCTTTTCCATCAAGGGTTTGCCAGAATAGCATTGTGCCGCCGCTTGAAACACATCCTCTGTGCAATGAAAATGCCAAAAGATTTGAGGGGAAATCCAGAACCTCCCTCGAGCAGCTGGGTCATCATGATGTGCAATCAACTCGTGGAAAAATAGTCTTTGGCCCTTGACACTGCTTCTCCAATCATTGAAGTCACATGATCCAACTAAAATAGAGGGAACATGCTCAAATCCCCTGAGCCCTAAGGCTTGGCGCCTCGAAGTTATAAAAGAGGAACTAACGAGTTCCCCCCGCCTTTTTCACTCACAAGACCCGTCGATGAAAAGTCGTAACAAGGTTTCAACGGGGGCAAACTGATTAAAGAGGCGCGAATCTTTCTTCAGTGAGCCGTGAACACAGACGAAGGCCATGATGCCGTGGAGACTTTCTTCGCATTGAGGGTTTCCCAAACGTGTGACGAAGTCTCCTGCGGAGCCTATATCGAGGGAATTGTCGCGGGACAGGGGGCTCCATAGGGTACACCATGATGGTGTTTTAGCTAATAAAAAAGTCGCTGTTAGCTTTTCGTTGGAGAGACACCAGGATCTTCTACGAGCACCGGTGTACGCTAAGCTTTGAAAGTGTGGCCGAGGGCTCCATTGAGGATGCAGTGGGATTTGGCTTTCGAGAGTGACTCAACACAGGATCAGGTGTCGGCCGCCTGAAGCTCGGCCAACCGGTTCAAAGAGGCACTAGAATCTTTGTCCCGGTAGCCGTGCGAATCAGACTTTAAATATGAGGGCCAGAGGGCTCCATAAAGTCAAAAATTGGCTTTCAGCGAACGGGGTTCGTCACAGTTACCACAGGGAACGGTCACCGGTCAGCTCGTTGAAGAGACACCAGGATCTTCTTCAAGTACCGGTGCAGTAAAATCGTTGAAAGTGTGGCCGAGGGCTCAATTAAAGAGAAGCAGTGGGATTTCCCATACAAGGATGACACACCGGATCAGTGTACCGGCATTACCTGACGAGAGTGCGGTCAGCTGGTTCAGAGACATCGGGATCTGCTCCAGTAGCCGTGCTAATCAAACTTTTAAGCATTAGGGAGTGAGGACTCCGAAAAAACCTACCTAGTGAGTCCCTTCCGATCCGAAATATACAACAAGCCGGGCTAATTCAAGCAGAACCATGAAAGTGGGGTAAGCTGGTTCAAGAGACTTAAATGGATCTTGCTCCAGTAACCTTTTCGAGACGGAAATCATTTGAGAGAATCTTCTTGCGCTTGCGGGATCCTCCAAACCTCGATATGACGACCTCCCACTCTGCGCCTAATGAGGAAACATTGATCCTATGAACACACCGGGACACCGCCGACAAGGATACGCTGGTTCAAGAGGCGAATGAATCTTGCGCCAGTGCCCATCACAGGGATGTCGAGACGGATCAAAGAGAACCGTATTATATACGGAGACCAATTCAGAGGGCTCATCGAGGACAGAAAGGGGATCAGACGAGATGAAGAAGGGTTCCGCAGCGAAGAAGAAGCGGCCGTGCGTATGCAGGTCTCATGAGGTACGGAGGGCTCTAGCCGGAAAAAAAACGCGTTCGCGACGTTGCTTTTGATCTACAGTGGACCAGGGCAATGAGACACCTGAATCTTGCCCCTAGTAACCACCAGGGGAGAGGCTTCGATGCTACAGAAACACCTATACTTGGGGTTTCCCCAAAGCATTGGAGATATTTCTTTCATGAGCCCAAGGGAGATTGGAGGCACAGAGGGCTCTTAGAAAAGCGAAGTTGACGCAATGTGCTTTGTATTATACAGTGGACTGGGACAAGAGGCACTTGAATCTTGCTCCTAGTAGCCATTGAAGGGGGAGGCTATGATGCAATGTGGAAATTTCCTTTGCTTGGGGTTTCCCTGAAGTGTTGAAAGGTTTTTCTACTCTGAGCCTGTTGACGGGGGATTAGTGGTCTTGGAAGGCTCTAGCGAACAAAACCTTAACGAGGGCAAGTCAAGTGCTAGCAGCAACATGAGGGTACGGTCATCTGAATTGGGAGACATGTGGATCCCGTCTTCGTGACCGTTAGAGGAGAGGCAGTGATGTCACGAAAAACTGTTACCCTTTGCTTCGGTTCTTCCTTTGGGATTAGCATGTTTCCATTTTTGAGCCCAACGAGGGCCAAGATCTGGCACAGAGAGTCCGCTCCTCCGCGACAACGATCACCTTATTCAGGCCGCGGCGCTCCATCACAAAGCCGGAAAAATCTTTTCCAAGAGAAGAGTCGGTTACATGATCCGTCGGCCCCCGCTGGTTCAGCAAGACCCCAGAATTCTGCTCCAGTGGCCGAGTAATCCAAATAACTTCTTTCAGAGTTACACAGCCGGTCTCGATGTAAAATAATGGCCAAAAGGGCTGTGACTCAACACTGAGCTCGGGGGGTCCGCCAGTTGACAACCATTTTGTCCATGGGCAGCACTCCGTCAAAATGGGAAAAATTCCCTTCTAAAATTTGGCTTAATGATCCTTCGACGTGCCACCGATTCAGAAGACCCCAGAATTCTGCTCCAGTAGCCGAACAACCAAACAACTTCTTTCAGAGTTACACAGCGGTCTCGAGCAAATAATGGCCAAAAATGCTGTGACCCAACGCTGAGCTTTGAATAGCTGCAGCTACTGAGGAGTGAGGGAGGGCGATGATGATATTGGGAATCCATGTCTTTCCGTGTTCCTTTTTTATGTGTTTTTTTTTGTGAATGGATGGGAGGAGGGATTTCTCATGTTTCTGAGCCAAGAATGGGATATTTGACATGTCTTAGTGGGGGAGTTGGGATTGAATTACTCATTGATATTGAAAAGATGTGGGTTACATTGGACGGTACTGTACTGCTGGGACTTATCATGAGCACGGGAGCTGGAGTATGGAAGTTATAACCCAGACACTCCTTTGGGATTCCTTGGCGAGGTAAGTAGGGGAGCTCTGGTTTTCTTTCTTTAAGGGTTAGAATTTAGGAGAAGGGGAGGCGGAGAACAGAAGGGAGTTGAAGGAGAGAGGAAAGATCTTGATTCAGGAGTAAAACGAATTGTATTATCGAATATTATCCCTTTTTCACCTCGAGTCCCGAGATAGGACTATTGATAAACAATTGACAAGACACTCAGCATCCTTCTCAATATCCTCCCCTCATCCAAAAAAAAATTCAACCCAATCACTCACATTAAATCCAATTGTCCTGAAAACCGAAGTCGATCTACCAACTCAAGCACCGAACTATCCACTCAAAGTTCTACAAACCCGGATAACAAAGTAATAACAAGATCAGCACTGACAAGCTAAACTAGGGAATTAGTGTACATTTCTCACGGATATCCAGATGAAAAAAGAAGGAACGAAATACAGTATACTTAGCCAGGGGTGGCGGACGAATGTATCCACTCACAAAATCCGCCATGGCCATTAGGGGAGAAAGAACATCGAGTCGAAACCTCCATTATCACGCAGAATTCACTCATCACAAATAGAATAGTATTTCAAAGTGAATCATTACAGAAAGTCACAACCTCAAAGTCGTGCAAGTAATCATCCCCTCCACCCCCAACCCTTAGGACGCACATAGGAAACCCTTCCCTCGTGAATATCAATACTAATCAGGTAAAGTCACCACAACACAAATCCCCTCCGCTGTTACATCCTGCCCATCAAAGGCTCACAAATCCCCTCTCTACCCCCAGCCGACCCCCTACCCCTCACTCCCCTCCCTCCCTCATAATCAACCTCCCAAGATCCTTCGCCGACTTATCCCTCCCCTCAATACCAGACTTCCTCAAAAGCTCACTCCCACTTTCCTTGGCCCCGGCCACAACGTTCTTCGCCGCATTCTTCGCCGCGTTCTCAAATCCAGTAGTCAGACTCACCCGATCGCCATTCCAAGTAGTCCTATACAACGTAAGGAGCGAGTAAACCTTGACCAGACCATGAAGATACCCAAACGCAATCGAAGCGGGCAGAAACCTCAAATCAGCCGGATACTTCCAAAAATACGGCACAAGCTTCACAATCTTCGAGAAAAGGATCCAAACCCCCAAGAGCGTCAGCGCCGATCGTCTCGATGCCGGGAGAAAGAACCAAGCTTCAGGCTTCCCATAATCGTCGTAGGCATGATAAAGGCAATACGCCAAAACCCCCTCAAAGACCGCCGGCGGAGGATTGAAAGTGGAAAGATGCAGCGCATAACTGGACCAAGGCTGCTCTTTCCAAACCCTCCTCTCCACAACCATACTCGTGATATTACTCCTCCAAGTAGTCCTGCACCAACGTACACACTGTCCCACGAACGCCGAATCACTAGCCAGGACAGTCGTCAACGCCGCTTCCGGTGCATTCTGGACCTTAATCTTCCATCCATGGTTTACCAACCAGCGGGTGATGAAATTATCATCATCGGCCTTCGAAAGCGAGATGTGCCCAAAAAACCAAGTCTCCCCCGCGAACCCCTTTGTGAATTCCTTATCACGGAGGATATCCGCGCGGATGGCGTAGGTGCGGCCGGAAAGGCAGGACATGCCGCCATCAACGTTTGAGGAGCCGGATACGTCGAAGTTCCAGCGCTCGAGGTAGGCGGCACTCAAAAAGTCCCAAACCTTGCCGTTCTTGGGGCGGTCAAGGGTGACGTATGGGCCCACCGCGCCGACGGAAGGGTCCTCGAATGCAGCGAGGAGATACTTGAGGGAAGTTTGTGGCCAGAAGACATCGTCGTCAGCGCAGAAGATGATGGAGGTTTTGACGTATTGGATGCCCTGGATCATCTGGAGACGTTTATTGGCTCTAGGAGCGGCCACGATCTGGAAGTGCTCTAGGCTTAAATCTTTGCAGACTTTGCGGACGATGTCAGGTCGTGGGGTCACGATGACCACGGCTTTCGGGTGACAAGCATTGATTGAAAGGAAGCAGCGTCGGAGATGTTTGCTGTCGTTGCCGAGGGTGGGTAGAACTATGGTGACGTCTTGAGCATTGAACCTGGGGTTCGAGGCTGGGAGAATGGGTTTCAAAGTCCATGCTGACACAAGATGCACCAGGAGGCGGAGGTATCGCCATAGCCTGTACTAGATCAGCTCATCTCTCCATGTAAAGTCGGCAGGGGGATTTCGATCAGTACTTACCAAAGGATGGTAAAGGTCACTGCGTACGGTTGCATTGTGACAATATCAGAGCGTGAACCGGCTGGGTCGAGTTGGCAAAGCTTCGCTCTGCTGGAGATGGCTTCGAATTTCTCAGCTCCAAGGTGCAAGCCTCACAGCTAGACGTCAAATTCTTCAGGACTACCCAGATCTCGTGCGTCTGGTCTGTACCTTGATATCCCTTAAGAGATCTAGACTGGAGTAGAGAGTACTCCTGCAATATTCGCTGCTTATCGGATAATGTACCGCTGTAGAAGATATAGGAAAGTAGGTGCAAGGTAAGTATATTTGATGATAGAAGATATTGACTTAGGAAGGCAGTTGTGTATAAGGTCATATGACTATCGGAAAAGATTCCGAAACATTATTGTTGTTTCTGTTGCGTGAAGATACTATGTATTCATCACAAAACGATACAAATCAGGAAAGAGCGAAGCACATAGAACATTTTTCAGGGACAATCTTCCGTCATTGTTGCTCGACCCTTTTTCTAAAGTAGACCCTGAACTAGAGATATGTCATTTGGAACGACATCGAATTGGTAACATTAAGTTCTGGCATGACGGGTATATACAACAACGTCTTTCCTTGTATTGTCATCTGAGCTATAGCATCAGTATACAACTAATGATGAAAATTGAGCTCATCAAGCTGAGTGATAAAATTGACTTACGATCTTGCTAATCTCCGTCGGCTCTTGTGTTCAACTCGGCCGCGCCTTTCTTTTCGAGAGGTTAATTAGTGTTGACAGAAGACATGACTGAATCATAGTCCAACGACCAAACCTCTCATAACCCCTGGCCATCTTCGCAACCCCAAAGCTTGACAGTGCGATCGTAACCGCAACTCGCAATCCATCGCGCGTCGTTACTAACATCCACCCCTAGCACATTTCCTGAATGACCGCTTAGTGATTTCGCAAGGCTCCAATCATCTGCTGAGAAGATGTTCACATTCTTATCGAATCCACCAGAAACGAAAAATGTTCCTGCCTTTTTTGGAGTAACTTCCATCACGGCACTCGAACCATTAGACATAAGAACGTCCTCAACCACAGCATCATTACCCTTGTACCACCGAAGATCCGTGACACCACGATGATGTGCGCCTACTGCCCCTACGCTCTGAACCTTGCGAACGTCCCAACATTTCACCCATCCATCACCAGAACCAGAGAGGATCCTATGCCCATCCACACTCCAGTCCAGGGCGTAGATCTCGCGAATATGCCCATCCAAGATCATGACCGTTCGTCCCGTTCGTAGATCCCAGACCCGACCAATGCTATCGAGACCAGCAGTTGCGAGTAGAGAACCATCCGTATTGAAACTCAAAGCATAGACTTCACGAGAATGGCCTTCTTGCAGAAGGATCTCCGACGTAGTGGCGACATCCCAAAGTCGCCATGTTGTATCACTAGATGCTGAAGCGAGGTACTGGCCTGAAGGATGAAACTCAATGCGTGCAACACGAGCATTATGTCCTGATAGAGTGGATACGGGAACGTCTTGAGTCAAGGACCAGAGATGGATATCACCTTCACCGCCGCTAGTAGCCAGATTGATGGCAGAAGCCGAGATGTTATGGTCAGGGAGAGTTGCATTTGGGAACCATGAAATCCCTCCAATCTTATCCTTGTGTCCGCGTAGAGTCTTGATTTCATTGAGATCAGGAATGTCGAGAAGCTTGACTCCACCGCCCCAATTCCCTGCCGCAATGATCTCTCCATTAGGGGAAAAGCGTACAAGGCTGACGGGTCGATCACCGGTAATCTGAGTGGCCATGAGATCAAAATTGGCCAGTCGACTCTTGATAGCCTGCCGGTGCTTGATGTGCGTTCGTAGGGGGATTGACGACTCCGCTTTTTGGGAGCGAAGTCTGGATTTGGCGCGGGGGAGAGAGTAGCGTGCGATGGACTGTCGAGCTTCGAGTAAAGCATTTGATCCAGCGGTGTAGAATTCCTCCTCCTCGTCCACCTGCGGAGCGGCCTCCTGCACTGTATCCAACACCTCATCCTCTTGAGTGTCCAGCAGCAACGAACGCAAGCGGTCTCGGCGCTCCGGGGGACCTTCTCCAAACAAAGTAATAGGCTCCTTCATGCGACGGAGATATTGCCTAACCTTTGCATCGTCGGTTGGGACTGTTACAGCAGCAAGACGACGTTTCCTGGATAGTTGAGAAAGAATGGCCAAACTCTGTGGATCCTGATTTGTCTCGACGTTTTGTAGATCGACTGACGGAAGTTCTTGCAGGTCCAAATCAGGTTCGGGAGAGGCGTCTTCAATGTATGCACGCCTTGAAGGGTGAACGGCACCATCCTGGTGGGGAGCTGGAGAAGCCATGGTGATTCACTACGGCGAAATCCACCAGTCGATGATTGATGAATCCACCTCCTGCCACGGCCCCATATCAGACCTCTTTCCTCTGGTGGTGCTGCAAGAATAGCGCCCCAAAATTTGACTTGCTCTTGGTAGTCGGAGAAATTAGTATTGCACGAAAAACTCCCCGCGATTCGGAATACGCGCCTAATCCCGAAACGGAATCGTTGTCCAAAATTCTTCCTCTCGTCATGTCTGCTTTCACCTCATCCTCTGATGCACCATTTCAAGACCTTCGGCTTGCTGAGCTGCTCAACATTGATCTACAGCTCAACCACCTGTCGGATCGCGCCTATCCTACAATTCCAACAATGTCCTGCTCCTTGGACTGACTTTCGTTCTATCAGTCGTTCGCCATTCAATAGCCAGTCATCGCGCACGGCCAGTACCTCTACAAGTCAGTCTAGCATCACATACAGAATTGGTGCCGCATTCTCTGCCAAAGGTCGAAAATTCAATACGAAAAAGGACTTATTTTCCTTTGACCCAAACCGGCAATCCTCCGAAAAGCCACCGTATACGGGAAGACCTGCCAGTGGTCAAGACGCATTCTTCGTCAGCAATGTTGGAAATAGTAGTAGTATAGCCTTTGGAATTGCCGATGGAGTTGGCGGATGGACCGATTCCGGCGTCGACCCTGCCGACTTTTCTCACGGCTTGTGTCAGTATATGATCCAGAATGCTCGAGATCGGGGGGAGGAAAGACTTGGGCCAAGAGAGCTACTAGAAATGGGTTATAAGGACCTGGTAGAAGATGAAAGCGTACCAGCTGGTGGCAGCACTGCTTGCGTTGCGGTGGCCGACCCTTCAGGCCAGCTCGAGGTAGCAAAGTAAGCCTTCATTGTGTAAATGTCTCATTATCCTACTTCCCCATATGCTAATGAGTTGACGGTAGCTTAGGTGATTCTGGCTTCGTCCAACTTCGCCTTAAAGCGGTACATCATTACTCCAACCCCCAAACCCATGCCTTCAACACCCCCTATCAGCTCTCAATCATCCCACCCAAAATCCTCGCGCGATCTCGAATCTTTGGAAGTATGCCTCTGCACGACTTTCCCCGAGATGCTAGCGTCACAAGTCATGAGGTTCGGCATGGTGATGTTCTGATCTTTGCGACCGACGGTCTATGGGATAACATAGGCTCCAGTGAGCTCTTGAAGATTGTGGAACGTTACATGACCCAATTTGGTGCTTGGAAAGCGGGGGCCAAAGGCACGACCGCTGGGGAAGATCTCGACGCGCTGACAACGGAAGGAGGAATCCCGATGCAGAAAGAGAACTCGCTACAGAAGATGCTGGCTGTTGCTATAACAGGCGAGGCAAAAGCAGTAAGCCAGAACCCACACCGGGATGGACCCTTCGCGAGAGAGGTGCAGAAATTTTACCCGTATGAGGAGTTCCATGGCGGCAAGGTTGACGATATCTGCATTGTAGTAGTCATCGCTGTTGATGGCACGGACAAGGGGCCGTAGAATTGTCGGGTATACAGGCTTGATAAGTACCAGGAGGATGGGCGGCTCCAGATTGGACAACGCGGAGATCCATCAGCTCCGCAAGATTAGCCTTGAGTTTTCGAGGCTCCTCAGCTCCGTTCGACAAGAGGCGACCAGTCACATAACGGAATCTCTGCGCACGGAAAGAGAACACAGCTACGGACCAGCAGCGTCGCCAGTGGATAGGTCCAGCTAGCAAAACACCAAAGGAAGGCAAGACTACGGGTCACAGGCCAGTGAAACAGATAAATGCAATGGCTGTAGTCAAGTGGGCCATGGATGACACAATCGACGCGCCAAAAATGACGATGAGGCAGACGGTGGAGATACTGACCCAGAGAGAAGATGAAAGCCTGTACGATTATCGGTGCACAATGCACCAACAAGGGTGAAGTAATTTCCTGCACTGTATGTTGAGGAATGAATGAATATACAAAGAAGAACCCGAGTTCTGCGGGATGTATAAATAACCTTTTTTGTAAAGAGACTGCGTCATACAATCGACTCTGATTAGGATGAACAACTGATATAGAGCTATATCTCGCCCTTCTCGATCAATTTTTTGTCTAGAATTCTTGCCAACACTCCTACAATCTGTCATACATAGAACTAGCAGCGGTCCCTCGCCATGGAAAGAAACGGGAAACCTTCCTGTCTGCTATTGGAAGTTTGAATGCGTTGATGATCATGTATTGAAACGTCATGTAGTATGTTCATATATATCACCTTCCATAAAAAGCAGCAAGTGGAGTTAATTTCTTGTCCTCTGTGGAGAGGAAAATTCTTTTCTTGGCTTCCTATCATAGCTTTCTCTCTTAGTCTCTTCTTTTCCCACCACCTACATAACCCCTTCCTCTCTGCCCTCCCCTCCCATCCTTTCCCTATCTCCCCCCACCCCCTCTCACTCCCCTCCTTCTTTCCCTCCTCTCCTCTCAACCCTTCACCCCCTCCCTCCCCGTCCCCCCTTCCCTCCTCTCCCCCCTCTCCCCCCTTCCCTAAAACCCTCACTAATCCTCCCTCTCCTCCACCCTAACCCTCAACCCCCTACTCCCCCACCCCGGCTGCCCCAAAAAGCAATCCCGTCTAACATCCAAATCCCTCTCCCTAACCGTCTCGCTGACATCGAAGCGGAAACGACGGAATAAGACGGCGGTGCAGATGAGGATTTCGGCTTGTGCGAAACTGTTAATTCGAAAATTTGGGTTAGCTCTGGGGTTGACAACCCTTCCCGCTCCGCTCCGCTCCGCCCACCCCTCCCAGGAGTACATACTTCATCCCCACACACATCCTCGCCCCCCTTCCGAACGGAACCCAATAGCTCGCTAGTCTAGCTTGCTGTTCTTTCGTGCCTTCGATCCAGCGTTCGGGCCGGAAGATGTAGGGATCTGTGTAGATGGTGGGGTCCATGAGGATGTTGGAGAGGGACATACTTGTCGGTGTCTGCAAATTGAGACGTTATCAAAATAGTTTAGTTTCTTTTTGGTTTCGGGGGATGTTCTGAATGGGTTGTGGGTGATGCTGATGATGGGGGAGAAGAAAGTCGACATACACCGGGAGGAATAACCCATTCCCTACCGGCACCCTCATGGTCCTTGTACAAGAGTGCTTTTTCGGGAGAAACGAGCGGAAGTCGAGCTGTGAGCGCGGTGGTGATACGTAGGGATTCTTTGACGATGGCGACCTATTACACCCAATAACCCACATTAGCAAAAACCAAAAAACCGGGGCGAGAAAGAAATAACGAAAACGCGCAACCCCTTCTTTCGTCCATACAAACTTTTCACTCATTCCCCTCCTGACAAAAACGCACAAGATCTGGAAACCCCCCTTCCCCGGCCCGACAAACATATCTCTCCCCCCCCAAACACAAAGAAAAAATAAAACACTCACGAGAAATTCCTCCCTCTCCAACTCCTCCAACCCCGGCCAATCCATCTTCCCTTTCATAACCCTCCCCAACACCTCCAACAACCTCTCTTCCACCCCCTCCGTAGCAACAACATGATACACCACCCTCATCATAACCCTCATCGTAGTCGCCGAGCCACCAACCAGAAGCGTAAGAACCTCCTGAGCGACACGATCGGGTTCTTTATCGATTGCGGGGAGGGAGGAGTCGAGGATGGCGCGGTAGGCGTCGATTTTGGTGTTGCCTGTGGGGGAGGTGTAGGAGGATGTGGTTTCTTCTTGTTTGTCGTTGTTTTGTTTTTCTTTTTCTTGGAAGGCGGCGGTGTGGAGAGCGAGGTATTGGCGGGCTGTGGAGCGCATACGCTGTGGGAAGGAAAGGGGGGGATGTCAGCTTTGTTTGAAGAAGGGGTGCGTGATATTCCTGTCTCTCTGCCACGGATTGAATTTTCCAAGGGGGTACATCTACTACATCTCGATCTTCCTAACCCCAGGAATCCTACACCAGCAAGACATTCACGCCCTACATCCCATTCCCCTCCCCAATCTCTCCCAACTCCATTTTACGCAAGAAAAATTTAAAAACATCCTCTCCAAAAAAGAGTAAAACACCGAACAGAACATAACTAACCTTATGCATCCTCAACACCAAATTCAACCTCGGACTCACCACCGCCATCAACCACCCCGGCACTTTCAACGTAAAAGGCATAAACGCCGGAAACTGCTTAACCAACGGCGTCAACTCCACAACCTTCACAATCGTGTCATACCAATCCTGCCTCCTCCCTTCCTCGTCCAGTAACCCATAGGTGGAGTTTTCGAGATACTTGGCTACGCTATCGGTTGCCCATGCGAGGAGGTAGATGCTTAGTTCGAATGTGTCTTCACTGTTATTTTTGTTGTTGTTTTTGGCTTGGAGGGAGAGTTCCCGGCAGAGGAGTTCGACGGTGGAGCACATTGCTGGTTGGAAGGTTTGGACGGTTTTTTTGGAGACGAAGGTTTTGACGGCGGAGCGGCGTTGGCGGTGGATGTAGTGGTCTACTGTACCGAATGCTACAGTAATAATTTTCTTTAGAAAAAGATTATGAATTTTTCCGAGCTCGATTTATCCATCAAAACTAATCAAATTTGACAGGGGAAAAAGTTTTTATATAATAAAAATGAGGTTTGGGACTAAGAGTAGGGGATAATAAGGAAGGAAGGGCGAGCATTTAGTTTGTTTTTCTTCCGTGAAATATGGACATGGAAAAAAAATTGACATACTTCCCTGAGGAACACCGGACATATGAGCGCTCGGGGCGTATTTATCTCGGACCTTTTTCCATTCATCAGAAAATTACAAAACTTGCAACAGGTAAAGCTGAAAAGTGGGCATCTCGATCATACCGGTCCCGGCCCCGGATACAAACTATCCAACCACGTCGGATCGCTAACGTGAATCTCATGCGGATTTATCCTCACAATCGGACCTAGAATATTCAAAAATCATTATCATCAATCTCAAGTCCAAAAAAAGCAAAACAACTTCCAAAATATCTTCTCCAAATCAATCACCACCACCACCACCATCTCCTCTTGCCCCCCGTCATCATCCACCCCCCCTCAAATCAAACCACACCAACATTCAAACTCCCAACAACAAAAGAAATTAAAAAATAAAAAGAAAACCCATACCATATCTCTCATGCATCCTCTCCACCTCATAAGAAAAAAGCCCCCCTCCCCCCTTCACAATGTCAAAGTAAAACTCATACCATTTCGTCGCCGCCGCGAATTTCGGGCCCGGAAACCCCTTAAGCGGATGGAAAAAAATCCTATAAACCACCAGGAATACACCGTAGGAGAAAAGGGCAAGGGGGATGTAGAGGAGGAGGTTGATCATCTTGCCAACGTCGTTTAACTTAGCCCTCCGACGACGAGATATTGAAAGATGTCGATACAACGAAATTCAGTGATCCGGGAGAGGATTGAGTGTGTGACGTTCCTCGCAACAACGATCTCAGCCTGGTCAGCCTGCCCTTAGGTGTGACTGCCGTGCCGTTGCATCTGCAGGCTATATGTAGGCTGTATGCAAGCTATCTCGAAACCCATTTCATTGGTTCTCGGGACAGGCAATGCATGAACCAACCAGCTCTTAGGGTGACTAAAGCATGTCATTCTTCGTTCAGTAGCCACCTTCCTGAATAAGCCATTAGTCCGTGCGAGTCGAGATAGGGTGCGAATTCTAGAAAGTTAGAATACACGTCAGCGCTTTGTTACAGGGGTGGACTCATGATGCTGGCCTTGGTAGGGGTTGCTCCATAGGTAGTAAATCTGCTGGGGTGCTAAGGCCTGGCTTGTGCATGAAGAAACTAGTATCCCTGGTCAATGTCTCACATCTCATCGATATCGATGAACGGCCTGCATTCTCGATGTCTCAATATCATAGCAGGTCAAAGCAGAATATGTACAATTCCAAAAAAACCAGAATAATTACAACATCTCCCAAGTAACCAATCTAGCCAGCAAGCATAAACCCCCCACTAGGCACCCCTTGAAATATCCTCGGCAATTTTCTCCGCCAGCATGTAAACCGTAGCTTGTGGATGACCTGGAGGAACAAACGGTACCGCCGACAAATCCACCACCCGTAGACCCTGCACCCCGCGTACCCTCGCTCGAGAATCGACAACGGCTTGAGTATCGTTGCTTCTTCCCATGGCACATGTACCGCCAGCATGATATAGGGGTATGGTCGTGTTTCGAATATAGGTCAGGATATCTTCGTCACTTTGAACCGTAGGTCCCGGACTAAGCTCTGGACCGATCGTGATATTCGACAAAGTGGCGAACGCTTGTCTAACTCTCTTGACTGCAGCGACGGCGAGCTGTGCGTCAGCGTTATTTTCGTCCGTGTACCAGCCCAGATTAATGACAGGTTGACTTGAGATATCCGAGCTGCTAATCGTGACATTACCGCGGGACAGAGGAAATGACAATGCCCCAGAAAGGATACCTAGACTGCTCCCGCCCGGACCCACGGCCGTTGCAATTAGATATTCTATCTCGGGTACATCACCTGGAAGAGCTCTCAAACGGCTAAGAGCTGCTGGAGATATCTCATTCCGCAGGGGCCTGGGTATCTTTTCGAAAGCAATGAGCCCGTTGAGCGATGAGAAAGGACCTGACCCATTTTGAAGGAATTGGGTGAGGGCTTCTGGTGTTTGTATGAATTGCCCTTGAACCGGTATATCAATGGCCCGCAAAACGCTGAAGATTGGCTGGTCCTGCAGATTCTGACCTACGCCGGGCAGATCGACGAGTACAGGTATTCCATGCTTCTCAAGCGTTGATCGAGGTCCAATCCCTATACATGATTAGTATCAAAATCGGAAAGAGTCATGGTTCAAAGCATACCGGATAACATGAGCACCTGAGGCGAGTGAAAAGTCCCAGCGGAAAGTATAATCTCCTTCCTCGCCGAAATCACATATCCCACTCCTTGTGTGGTCACATTGACAGCAGAAGCAGTAGTCCCATTGAACAAAATCTTGACCGCTTTAGTCTGAGTATACACGAAAAGATTGTTGAGTTCGATATCTGACTCCAGGAAGGATGCCTCGGATGATGAGCGTTCCCCAAGATTAGGATCGATCGTCGACGGAACCCATGAGGATCCATTCAGAGAGCCACTGTTGAATCCACTTCTGTTGATTGGAAGTCCAATCGCAACCAAGGCTCGCTCGAACCATGTCAATGCTGGATCAACCCAGTTGCTGTAAGAAACTTGAAGTGGCCCGGCGCCGGCTTTGAATGCACTCGGATCAAATTTAACAGTTGCGTTGCGCAGTTGACGTTTTCGATAGTTGGGCGGACTGAATGTGCAGGACTTCTGAAAGAAGGGGAGAAGATTAGGGAAGGTATAAGAATCATCTCCAACCATTCTGGCCCACAGATCGTATGTCCCAGAAGTTCCGCGATGGTAGGCCATAGCATTTAGAGCAGACGAGCCGGCCAGAGTCTTCCCTTGAGCGTAATGTATTCTGCGATTCAGCGCTCCGCTTTGTGGTGTTGTCACCAGTCCCCAATCCACCAACGGCTGAGGAGGATATATCTCAGTTGCCGCAAGAAATGGGTTGGCGGCGTAGAGACCTGGAAGGACACTGCGATTTCCATTGTCTACCTCGTAGAAACCTCCTGCTTCTATGATTGCTACCGAAGCCGATGAATTCTCGGCTAATCTTGATGCCAAAGCAATTCCTGCTGTCCCGCCACCGATGACTATTTGCCCTCTTCGTCAGTCTAGATGCAAGCCAGACTATTCAACATTTGTTCTTACCAACGTAATCGTAGACAGCATCCTCACCAGGCACGCCGAATGCGGTCGAACGCAGTCGCTGCCGGGACCCGTAGCTACTCGAGGCAGCCCCGTTACACACCCATGACAGAAGTGAACAAGTCAGTAGAACGTAACGACTGTTGAGGATCATTGCGAGTAAGCCTTTTGCCACAGTCTTCAAGTTCGAATCAGGCGGTTCGTACTTACAGACGAGCCTAAAGATATATAAACCTATGTATCCATTTGGCCTGTTTCGTCCCACCAGGCAGACGGCGAGAAAGACGTCACGAGCTGTGCAACATACATGCCAGCTTTGTCGCTAGCATCAGCTTAGGTGGCGGAGAATATCTTCATCAGGTCTAGATTGAAGAAGAGATCTGAGAAAGACTGGGCAATGTCGGTGCATTGACGCAAAACATCCAAATTGATACGTCCATTCTTCTAGTGTTCACGGTGCATATGCAAGATCCTGCCGTCATCTAGCCTCATTATGGCAATGCAGGCTCCACTTCACGTCCGCCAAATTTGGAGTCATTTGCGATTACGGACATGAGGATTGCAAGCTTCGTCAGCCGCTCATCGCAGGGCTCATTTGTGACAGCCCTAGAATATTTAGCGCCGATGCTTCTTATTTGAGACTCAGTCATACTACTTCCGTCATCTACAGTTGAAGGGTGGCACACACAAATGCTCATAGTAGTTCCCGTGTCATCGCCCCATGAGGGTCATATTCCAATTTCAAAGCGCGCAGTTTAGCCAGCTTATCGGACGCCGGAAATCGTCGCTCAATGGGATTAGTACGAGTCCCATGAGGTACATCGACATAAGTATCAGGCTCGGTTCCAAGCCGCATCGTGTCGATTGCACGAGCTTCGTATTCGAATACTTTACTTACATTCTTCTCCTCCTGACACCAGGAGAGACAGTGGCTAAGGTCTCGTTAGTCGTCCGTCTCAGAAATTGGCAAAGTCGTAGATGCGTTATTACTTACAGCCAAATTCGGATCTTTTCATGACTGAATGCAGAATTGGTAAGGACATCAGCAGGAGGTGGACAATGCCATTCGACAAAGTAGCCAGAGCTGGCTGCATCGGGGCAAGATATCAGTAGTTCCTTGAACAGATCAATGACCTTCATGCAATTCTCTACTTTGAACTCATGTAGACCTGTGAGATTAAATCGTCGTAGACCACCTTTACCACATGCGAAGTCTAGGTGATCACTAAGATTTTGGAAATGTGGAGTCCTCTCGCTGGTCATAATTGGCCCTAGATCCGCAAGTTCTTGGAAGATATTCGGGCCCTCGTCAAGGTTACCGAAAAAATGCGGACCGACAGCTATCACCGGCTTAAAGTGCGGTGGTGGCGCCAGGATCATTACCAATCCTGCTGTCCGGCTTTTCGAATCCTGAATCATTGACTCGACCACCTTGAAAACTTCGGCAGCACGTTCCACTGGGTAAATGAAGTTCCCAATCCAGTGTTGGCCTTCGGCGGTACCAAGGATAGCCAGAGGATAGGTTCTCAGAGTGATTTGAATGACAATACCAAAGTAGTAGCCTGCCCCCTTAATGGCCCAGAAAAGGTCGGGATGATGGGTATCATCGACCACAACGAGTTGGCCATCGGCCAGAACGACCTTGGCGGACAGAATATTGTCGCATGCGAAGCCCATGAGGCCTGTAGCGACACCTATGCCTCCACCCAGGCAGTAGGGGATCACACCGATCGTGTTACCGTTCCCCAGCGCTAGACAGAGATTACTGACTGGCCGATGTTGACACAGGCGGATTCATACCTGCACATTCTCCTTCCTTCTCAAGAGCTGTAGCAAACTCCTTCATCAGCACTCCACCAGTGACGATCGCTCGATGTGCGGCAGCATCAACGTCGACGGATTTGTACTTGGTGAGATCAAGGATGAATCCTTCGGTGCCGATCGTAGACCATAAGCTATGACCACCACTGACTGGCACGAAAGGGATCTGGTGCAGTGATGCTGTTTTCACCTGTGCCGGCTGCAGTCAGAGAATTGTAGAATCCCAAATCATTGAACACATGCTTACCGCTGTAACGACATCTTGTTCGTCGGCAGCTTGCACAATAGCGCCTGGGGTTTTGACGTCGACATCTGACCATCGTAGCAGTGCAAGCTGAAAGTCTTTTTCCGTAGCATCTGTGATCACCCGGGCTCCTGCGGAAAGGCTGTCCCTTAGCTGAGTAACAAATTCGCTGAAAGCCATCACAGTAGCTAGGTTTTTTTCGATGAAGGGACCCTTTAGGGTAGCTCTTCTGGCGAGAATCGAGGCTGATGCACAATGCACTTCGGAAGAATTGGTACTGCGGAAAGGTTGCTTACTGGGATTATCGCTTCTGCGGTGCTCACTTATGAGCTGTAAGGTCCATAGATATTCGGATTGGCAGCCAGAGTGACTAATCGCAGAAAAGTGGAGTTGAGGCACATGAATGCGGTGCAATGCACTACGGACATGCTCTATCGCGGTGTTGCCTGGAGGTCCTCGACGCAGATGGGCCGAGCACACCAATGATTGACGTCATTCTCGTTCGTCCCTTCCTACAGAGAAAGCGAGAGGAACGAGATCGAAGATTCTCAACCCCCATCTCCCAGCTCGGACGAAACCTTGGTGCTTAGCTCTAATGCGCAGGAGTAAAGCAGACTATGAACAGGGCTAAGTTATTGGAAGGAACGGGCCGGCAGTAGCTCGCTGCCCCCAGACTCCATCGCGCCGCTTCCTTTGGACGAATGTGAAATTGAGCGCCACCCGAATTGCTTGCCAGAAGGGATTGTGTCCCGCATTGCCGCCATTGGTTACTAATCCTTACGGCTGACTGTCTCAGGTGACGCAGCTCGCAGGGTTCCAAACGTCGCGCTCCGAGAGGCCGGTAAATCGAGATAGCGACGACGGCAGTGCTATGGCGTGCATGCATCGAAAGGTCAGCAATCCCATCTTAGCAGTCGTAGGGGCCATTCCTTCGGGGTGCCTAAATTACGAGCTGCCATTGGTGCCACAAACCTCATTCGGCACACCCTTTTTCATTAGCTTGGCATGGTACACTGGCCTCACGGTCCATTCTTCGCTGGCACAACTATCCTTGTCGTGTATACTTTCAGAAGAACATAAGTTTGCATTGCCAAGTGGGCCAAGATATCGGCAGCTCAATCGGGCAGTTGGGATAATCTGGCGGGGAGAATTGGTATCATTATATTAGCGAGGTGAAATTCATCAGAGTGGCAAGACGATGATGAGCGAGGTCACTCTTGCTGTACCAGTAAATTGTTTCTATGCCAATGTCCTGTGTCACAAATATCTTATCAAGACATTGACATGTCGCAATCTATTTGTCCAAAAGGTCTAAAGCTGAATGGCACGCAGTATGTGACTATTCAGCAAACAAAGAGTTCCTACGAGAAGTACCGTGAAGCCGACAATCAAACTAGATAGTAGTTTACACCCTTCGTCAACCATTCATAACTGTATACACACCCCTTTGGCGAGATTCTCATCGTGAACTCCGTACCGCTTGGTAGCCAGACTGGTCACGACATTGTCAGCATAGGTCGTAGGTGACAGCCTCTGCCAATCAAAGTTACCTCCAAACTAAATTTCCAGTGCAGTTGTATTGACACCCCTTGATATACTCCCGTATTTGACGGGCTTGCTTTTCGTCCTGCATCATCTCCCCTTTGAGAAGTTTCTCCTCCGTTTGCTGGAAGCCCTTTACAGCCATAATCAGGAGTTCAGTGGTGTGATCGACAGCCCCCTGCGCATTCCTTGACTTTGCGTACTCGAGCGGGATCATGCTGCCTATGCTTCCACGGGCCTGAGAAACGTTAATACAAGCAAGCCATATTGCAAGGTCAAGGCCAGGAGCGCTGGGGCCCACATACTATTTCTTTTTTGAGCGATAGGATGTCATTGGTCCTGGTTGAAAATATTAGATGAGCCGGATAAACGATATGCAATGATCTTTGGAGCGTACACCGAAATGATAATATTGGTATACTTCCGCAACAGAATCATGTCATCATGATCCATCACTGAGCACGGTAGACTGCCATTGTCCCAAGCATACCTATTGCTCTCAGTCAGAAGCACTCCCCAATAAATTTATTCTTGACCCATTCAAGCCAGCACTTACTCGTTCACGGCAAGCGTAACGTATACAGCACTGCTACCAAGGCGATAGGACCAGAACTCCTCCATTGTGGGTACACCGCGTAGTCTTATCACCTGTTCTCGTTGTGACATCTCCAAGAAATCATTACATTCGTCCATGAATCTTAGGCGTTGCTCTAGGAAGGGTCAGTGGCAATGTCCTTTCGGTGAATTGAACGAGAGGAAAGTTCCATCAATACCATAGCTGTATGCATCACGGATCGCCATGCCAATGCTTTCGAAAGCTATAATGGTCGCGTTCGTTGGACCGATGTTCTCATGATCGAGCTTCCCCCTCAAGCTGAGACAAGCTCTTACATATTCACGAGTCTCGTCCCTGTATGGTTGGGAGAGTTCCGAATCGTCCCATAGACTACCATCGTCCTCGTCAATTTCTAATAGTATCCGCAATCTCAGTACAACGTTTTGTATTCTGTCAAAGCCGTCGAGAAAAATTCATACGAACCGTCATCCCATGCGAACAGCTGCAAAGCAGATCAGGTACAGCTTCTGGGTAGAGCGCCAACAGGACGGGAAATGGACATACCCAAACAGCTACAAGCGTACAGGTTTTCAGGCGATCATAGCTGGCTTGAGGCCACCAGGTCGCTCCGAAGTATCCAAAGTCTGCTCCCCTGAGAGACTTGATTTTGGAATTGTGGCTCAAGGTACTTTTGGATTGGTCATTAGTGAGGTATACACGCCGGAGGAAGGCATCGAAGACATCCATACCGGGTCAACCATTCGTCAACATCGTCGCGAAGCCGGTCAAGACCAGGATTGACGTCTTTGGGCCATCCAAGGAAGATTGCATTTAAATCAGGTAGTACTATTGACTGGCCTCGTAGCTCCGCCAATATCGATTGAGAATCATTTTGTGTCATGGCATAAGACGGCAAGAAGAGAAGGAAAATGGAGAGATTGGGACACGGAGACTAAACTGGCCAGATGAGGAGGATTGAAGCAGGCTGCCACAGATGCTCAGAAGGCCGGGCTACTGACGGCATGCAGAAGAAGGTTGACTACCGCATACTAAGGTGACTATAAGCTCACCGCTTGGCATGCAACATGTCATACTCATAGGGCGAAGTGAATCTCAACGGCGTAATGTGCGACATAATGGGACGACCCGTCTCCGAAAAGGCTGCGGCTCCGGGTCCCAAGTGATTCAAGCTATCATGCACTGGAGAATTAGATGCCCATCATCCGAGGTATCGGGTTGCATGGCTGGTCTTGTTTCAAAATCACCCACAGTTATCAGCATTCTCTGAAGGTGCTGGAGCACGTGACGGCAGAGAACTAAAAAAGTGTCAAGGTATATCATACACCAGCGAGGTCTACACCTCAAGTAGATTGGATCCAAGGCATTTCACAGAACACATAAGGAGGGGTACATGCAAAGACTCAATCAACGTGAGACAGTGAACGGCTTAGGGCACAAATAAAGAGGGTGGTGTGACCGATATCTTTCTACTCATGAGGGTGTCGTGGAAAGTCACCAGCTTCGATCATGGTTGTCACAGCCCTAGCCCTATCTTGTTACTGGCCATCCTTCAGTGCCATCCTTGCTTTCCTCCCAATCACACGAATCCCGACTTACACAGCTCACGACATATGAGAGTAGGGCTGGAGAAGACGGGCATACCGTTGGGGTCGATGAAACGGTAGGATTTCTGTTCCAATGCTTCTAGACTTCCCCACAGGCATATCGGCAAAATTATCACCGTGCACTCGATAGGATTAGTCAACTCAAAGTTAAAGCAGAGTGCTGACTGGCTTCCTCGGACGGTCAGGGTCGAAAGTATAACGAACAACCACATCGGCAGAACTTGTCGGCACCGATCAAAGCGCTGCATTGGCCGCTATCCATTTCCCGCATATCTCATGCAGACTGTCAGCCTCTTCTATTTTCTCTTAGTGGTGGACTCTTGTGATTCGTCAACCGTCGGCCCCATCTCACCTCAATTGAAATACCCTACATGGTGCTTATGGGTGTGATGCAAGAGCTGCATGTCAGAAATCCTATGAACCCCGACGACGATATGATTCGCGTTCCTCCCTTGCCAACCTCCACGCCTCATATCTGCAGCGATTTCAAACTCCTGCAACCTCCGGCTGTGCCACGATATTCCTGTAACACTAAACCCGAGGGTGCACGTCTCCTCATGTCCTTCTCGAACTGGCATGTTTGCCCCCAATCGGAGCATTTGCCAAGTCACCTGTTTGCCTACCCCATCCTCACCTCCAAGATTTCCATCCAAGTTCACGACACATAGTGTGTATGCGATATGGCTTCAGCGGCCGCCTTAGCATCTTTGCCTACTGATCACAGAGACCGGTCCGCTGGATTCCTTGCCTGCGTCTCTATCACCACCGCAGCAGCGCTCTTCCTGGTCTCTCTACGCACCTATGTCCGGGCAGCCATCGTGCGCAAATTCGGGCCCGATGACTATACAATTCTTGGAGCGATGGTATGAGCCTCATATTTTGCCTTGTTTCGATCTCGACTTCCTATTATCTGATCTAAGTGTTAAACCTCCCACAGGTTTGTGGGATACTTGCAGTCGCGATCGACGGAGTCCAGGTCCATTACGGCTTCGGTAAACATGCGTCGCACGTTTCACCGCAGAATCAGATCGAGGTGCGGAGATGGAATTTTGCCTTGAGGGTGCCTATTTTGGTCGGAAGTGGCCTTTCCAAGATCTCCATCAGTCTCTTGCTTCTGCGTTTACTCGGCAATGCGGCCGGTCGCCCGCGTCGATTTCTTCTTCACGGCATCAATGTCTTCATCGCAATATATACTTTGATCGATATCATCAATGATGTTACTTCTTGCAACCCGACCGCTAAAGCTTGGGATTTTGCACTTCCGGGTAGTTGCAGGACCCCAGAAAGTATCGTTGACCCGGTATATTTCCAAGGAGGTATGTGCCTCATGAGGCTCCAATCATTACTGTCGAAGAGTTTACTTATCAAGCGGGAACAGCTTGCGCAGCAGCAGTCTCTTTACTACTCTCCGCTCTCCCCACGATATTTTTTGCTTCATTGCAAATGCCGATGCGCAAGAAGCTGGTCATAATCCTCCTCACGAGCCTCGGAGTTTTGTAAGGAAACTCGCCATTGTATTGCCAGTCGGCGGAACTAATCCAAACTCTCAGTGACGCGATCTGCTCCATCATTCGAACAGCGCTGCTCCCCAATTATGAGAAAAGCCTAGACTTTACATGTGAGTCCCGAGAAGATTCCCCAACTCCGGCATTTTGGAATGCTAAGAAAAAACCGAATGTAGACACGGCAATACCAATCACACTCTGGGCCTCGTATGTGCACCATCTCCTTTTTTCACACTCTCTTCCCTGGCCATCTACGTTCCGTCCCTACACTCTTCTTTGTCCGATTTACTAAAAATCCCACCACAAACATTAGTCTCGAGCTCACCCTCGCCATCCTCGCCGCCTGCATCCCCACCCTCCGCCCCCTCTTCTCCTCAATCTACGGCAGCACCACCGGCGGCCGCGCCTCAGACTACACCCCTGGAGGAAAAGGCTACATCAAGCGAAGCGGCGGTATCAGCGGCCTCAGCAGCAAAATGACAGGTCGAGGCTACCAACATCATTCCTCAAATTCTCACGATATGGATACGCATATTTCGAGCGGTGGTGGTGCTGGTGATCACAACAGGCCATACCACCTTTCGAGCTTTAGTGTTGGGGGGAAGAAGGGAAGGGACGATGTGGAGGAGAGGAGTTATTCGAGCACGGAGTTTTTGAGGAATCCGGGGGGGATTCGGAAGACGACTGATATTCAGGTTGTTGTTTAGTATAGGGGATTTTTTGTGTTTTTGGTTTTGTTTGGTTTTGGAGTACGAAAGTAAGAGGAGGGCGAAAAAGGCTTAATGGGAAAATGGATAACGCGACATGTGAAGCATGTTATGAGAAAGAGGTGGATCCTCTGCACATATGGTTTTGTTTGGTGTTCTGCCTTGATGAAAATCGATTATTGTATCATCAATACTACCTATCCATTTAACATTTCGAGTTGATAGCGCCTACATTTTATTTTGGTTCACATGCCTAGCCATACTATGTGCAACATATAACCCTCAATCCCTGATAAGTAGCAAGCTCACAATCTTCCAAATACCCGCTTCCTCATCCACAAAACTCTTTCCCCTAATCAATCCATCACATCAATCAACCAAACCCACCCCATACAGCCCACATCCTTCAATCAAACACCACACCCCCAAACATCCACCACACATACAACCCCAAACCAAAATCAAACTAAACATCAACACCCTTAGCCTTCAGCATTTTCTCGCTCGCATCCCACAGTTTCTCTTCCAATTTCTGGGGAGCGTATTTCTGTATTAGTGTATCGCCCTGCTTATCTCGCTTTCCGAAGGGGCGGAAGAAGAAGCCGCTTCCTGAGAGGATGGACCTAAGGGGGGGAGGGAGAGTTGTTAGCATTTTTTCCTCGCGACCAGTCCACACACCTCATTGGCAGAAAACCCCCACAAAGGAAAACTACATACCCCTCCCCGCTCGTAGCACAAGCCAATGTCGTCCTCGCCCCATCCTCCCTCGACAAGGTCCCCGGCAATAAACCCCATTTCATCATATACTTTATAAATTTCCCCATGTACGTCGGGTCGACGGATTGCAGGTTCGTGGAAATGAAGCCTGGGTGCGCGGAGAAGGTGAGGATGGGAAGGGAGGCGGCGGAGAAGCGGGTGTCGAGGTGGTGGGTGTGGAGGACGATGGCAGCTTTGGAGTGGCAGTATCGTTTCCTATGGGGAGGGGGAGGGAAATGTTAGTTTTGATGGGGGATTGGGATGAGATGGGGGATGGGGGTTGGTTTTTAGGAATTGAGGAGAGGGGTTCAGGGGGTGGGGAAGGGTGCTGCCGATCATGAAGATTCGGGGGAGGGATGATGGAAAGAGAGGGAGGAAGGGATGGCGGGTTTTACCAGGGACCAAGGAAGCCGGTGAGGTGGTCCAGGTTGGGGTTTTCGAGGTCGATGTTGGGGGTGATGGGGATAAAGGCTGCGTCGCTGGTAACATTGACGATTCGAACGGGGCGGTCGCTCGGGGCGTGGGTAGCAGTGGACGTGAGAGTAGGGAGGAGGAGTTTGATAAGGAGGAAAGGGGAGAGATAGTTGGTTTGCCACTGGGACTCGTAGCCGTCTTCGGACAGCACGTACGGCGCCGCCATGATCTAGATAGTTAGTTTGGCTAGATGCTGTGAAAAGGGACCAAGCAAGGGGGAACCTTACGCCGGCATTATTGATCAGAATGTGGAGGCTGCTTTCCTGAGACTGGAATTGCTTGACCGCGTCGACTACACTGGCAAATCTGAGGAGATCCGTTTGAATAAAGTGCAGATCGAGTTGCTGCTCAGCTGTGGTGGCTTTCTTCATTTCATCCATGGCCTTTGTCGCTTTCTCTGCATTTCGAGCGAGGATATACACGCGTGCTCCACGTAGAGCCAGATTAAGAGAAGTTTGGTAGCCGATTCCATCGCTGCCTAGATTTTCGAGTGAGCGATCAGAGTATTAGCCTTGAAAATAACTATCGCTTCTTGGTTCTGCAGAAGAGCATTCGTTTACCTCCTGTGACTATGGCTACGAGCCCGTCGAGAGGTGGGATATTGGCGGCGGAGAAGCTTCCTGGCTTTTCAGAGGTCATTGTGCTGGATTTGATGATTTATAGAGTTAAATCGATGCAAGACTATGCGGTGATTTATATGAAAGATAATAGAATGATTCTACTCAGGCATCATTGTATCGCACGTGATCTATAACCAGAGCTTCGGGTTCGGGGAAAGTATGCGACGCGGCCACGCGGCATTGAGGCTGGCATTCAATCACATGCTAAGTGCCGGGATGGGCAGGTTCTTGCCATCAATGTCATGAACATATTGTAGTTGCCTAAATCCAGGAGCTAGGGTTAAAGAAACCACTACAGTTGCATGATGAACGAGGTCCATAGGTATAGGCTATGAGCGGGTACAGAAACATGGGGTCGCGATCGACATGTTTTCCTCACCAAATCTCATCTTGTATATGATCTAGTCATCGGTCATCTACCCTTTAACGACGAACGACAGCGACATTACTTTCAACTATGTCGTAAATCGACGGTCCGAACAAGGTTCGCAACGTGCCCGCCCTAGCCGACCCGCAAGGCTTTTCTCCGACCCTGGGGGCGGGGAGGTTTAACGATGTTAGCGGACAGACCAACGGCGCCGCCGACTCTCTTTTCTACCTTCTGCCATTTACGTCTTTGGGTTGCAAAAAGAACTCGCTCTGCGATACTTCGACAAGCGCATTTCAAGGATGGGGGATCATGTCTAGAGCGCCTTGTCTATCTTCCGCATCTACATGACTGTTTGGTGACTGAATAAAATGTCTCCGAAAAGTCTCCGAAAAAGGCATGGTCGTTTCATCTCCCAGATGCGCCACGGTAGCAACGACAATGTCCCACAACTCTTCGTAGTAGTTCTTACCAGGGAGCCTTGGTGAGATAATGTCTCCGGGTTAGTCATGGGTCAGCAACCGAAGTAGCCGGTCTCAATTTTGACGTAGATATATATACCTAGCATGGTTTGCCAATGGGGAAATGAGATTGGAGTAAATTCATGATTCTAAGACGATCTCTTTACAAAAATATCTTACAACGTCCGTATTCAAACCTGAGGATGGAGCAGCAAGCCCGAGCTCGAGTGGAACAAGTTGTGTCATCCGTGTAAGTTGGTTCAGTACCGCTATTTGATCTGATCAAAAGTTCCTCGATGTTGTGTCGATTTATTTCCAATATTTAAATTGGAACAACGTTCTCCATACGTTCATGTTTGTTTGCCTAAAGATTGTGCTTTCGTTCCTTCGATTCTACCTAAACCAATGTTTTACCTTCAGTTGCCAGAAAGACATATGCTCTTCAGGCACCATTGTGCTGTTCATTAAATACATGTATTTCATTTCCCCAGCCACCTTCTGCTCAACCCTCCCCATCAAGATTTTCTCCTTTATAGCATCTAATTTCCATGCAGCTCCCCACCACCATCTACAAATCAAAGTGAAAACGAATCTTCTGCTCCAACGAAGCAAAAAGACTGGAACGAATCTTACTTCAAGCAGAAAGACATGGCTCGTCGATACAAAAACGCTGAAGTCATCACTGGCCCCTTTGCCAAAACCTTAATTCAACAGGCTGGACTCCTCGATGCAAACGATGTCAGCCAACTGACTATCCTGGATAATGCATGCGGCACAGGTGTCGTTGCGGCTGCGATCCATGATCTATTAGACTCGTCGACCAAGAAGCGCATGAAACTTACATGCGGGGATTTCTCTGAGCCAATGCTTCAGGCGGTGAAGGAGAGGATAGAAGAGAACGGATGGAACAACACAGAGGCGAGGATGGTGGATGCTCAGGTACACAGGGTTAAGACTGACTTTGGCAATATAGTAAATGCTGATGACAGATGTGACAGAGAACAGGACTGCCAGACGCATCGTTTAGTCACGTCTTAGCTAACTTTGTAATCATGGGCCTCCAGGAACCGGATGCCGCTATCGCTGGTATAGTATCCCTGATTCTCCTGCTTCTTTCCGATGGGACGTCGTGATCTCTACGGCTTCCATGCTTACATGAGTGCCTACAGAATGCTTTCGCATCCTCCGACCAGGCGGAACCTGCGCCTTCACAACCTGGAACCACGTTGCCTGGATCGACGATCTCCGCGCCGCCTTCGCAACCCTGCCCGGCCCTCCAGCCTTCCCAGATGATCTAACCATGTATCGCTCATGGGGAAAAGGGGATTGGTTTTCCTCGGAATGGATACAATCTCACCTTCAGCAGACGTCACAATTTTCTGACTTACATGTCGAGACAGTGTCTAAAGATCTAGAGATGGAAAGTCCTGCAGCGATGGTGGATACTTTGTCCGTCATGATTCCCATGATTCTGAAGAGGTTCTGGAGTGAGAGGGATCAGAAGGAGAAGGGAGAGATGGCTGTACCAGCGTTGTCGAAGTATATGAATGAGAAATATGGGGAGGGGAACAAGGTTGGGATGCACTGGGTTGCCAATGTAGTTACGATGAAGAAACCTATAGAATGACTTGGATAATGCAATTGATTGGTGAAATCGCAGAAATCGATCTACCGAAATGCTGCACGTCTTGCTGTGGGGATATGAAGATCGCTGCTTAAGTATCAAAACACCGAATCCAACACAATCGGCAATACACTAAACACTCCCTTACTCCCATAATCCACAACAGTCCAAGTCGATATATCGACTGCGATCGTACTCATACAAGGACTCACAACCATGCCACATCGCCCGCCAAACCCGCTACATCGTCAGTACATTATAAGCAGGCATACACCCACTCCCGTACTCGTTTAACACCCTAAACACCCCCATCGAACAACCCTCTACCACCGGCCTCGCCATCCTCGCCATCTTCCCCAACCGTATCATACCATTCACCTCCTCTATCATATCCAACTTCCCACCGCACAACGTGCCTCTCATTCGCAGCTTCAAAAGCTCGTCGACGGCATACCTCACCTGGCCATCTCGCTGTGGCCCTCTCCCCATCATCACCCCGCCATCTCGCTGTGGCCCAACCCCCATCGTCATCGCCCAGCCATCTCTCTGTGGCCCTCCACTCCTCCATCCACTCCCACAACTCATCCCCGCCACCCTCTCCACCAACGCAAAACTACTCATCTGCAGCCGAAACTGCCCTCCGTTCTCACATTCAAAAAGCGGCCTCAACCAATGCACCGGCACTTCAAACCCCTCATCACATTTCAAATAGCTCGCCTTTGGTAACGACCCGAATGACGTGTCTAGGTAAAGCAAGCGCCCATTATCGGGATGTGCCTCATTGGGGAAGATTGGGATGTGATTTGCGCGGATACGGTGGGAGTATGCTGATAGGGGGCGGGTGGTGAGGGAGGTGATGATTAGGATTGTGGCGGTGAGGAGTGTGGGGTGGAGGGAGGTGATGAGGATGGGGTGGTTGAAGATGCCTTGAGGGAGGGTATTGGTGTTGTGGGAATAGGGAGGGGGAGAGGGGAGGTAGTGGATTGTTCCTGGGGTGGGGAGGGCGGTGCAGGGGTTATTGTAGTGGAGGTGTTGGGTTAGGGTGCGGTGGGTGGAGCGTGGGGATGATGGTGGTGATGATGGTGGTGATGATGGTGGTGATGAT